>CAMOHE010048275.1:0-91821 GCA_946598075.1 Artocarpus hirsutus
TGTAATTTGCATCCTCTGTGCGCGCGATAGGGAGCCTCTTTGCTTACTAGATTATGTTGGTATATTTTGTGTGTAAGGAGAGAATGAAGGCTACGAAATTCTGAAAATGAAAATGTGTTTGAGGCATGTATAAATACTTTCTTTAAAGGTTTAATTTGCCTTTATTTATTCGAGTTTGCTAGAAAGTTTTTGTGATAAATTACTACAAGATATAACAAACACTTAAACACTACATTTAACAATAATATGGTGTTTTAGAACAAGTTATAAATTCTATAATAACTCTAGAGCTCATTAAAAGACAGGGGTATCATTTGAAAAATGGTCACAACCGAACCAATCCATATAACCTTTATACAAAGGTACCTTATCAAATGTAAAGGTATCTCTTCACTCATAAAAGGGTCTATTTGTGTCTCAATACATCTATTACAATGGATGTGTCTGTAGCTAATTGATGTTCAAGTTTGTATGGAATCACACAACTAACGAATACATAGGTTCAAAACATGTCTAAAGACACATTTTTTCAATGTATATTACAGCAGTGGATGCCGTGACCCCAACATTAAGCGCTGTGGCGCCAACCCCTTTTCAAGTAGTCGCTGCAGCCCTAGTTTTTGGTGCCAGGACCCTATCGGCCCTATCCCATTTTGTGCTGTTTTGTACCTCTAGCATTGCGGCCTCAAATATGGGTGCATCGGCTCCCCAAACCGAATATAAACACATTAAAAATGTGTTTTTAACTTATATCCATGTGCTTTTTGTTCTTAAATACGTTAGAGAGACATATTATAATCTCTCCAATAGATTACTCATGAGCAAATAAGCAATGCTATTTAAACACTTTGGAGCCTTTCCTATATCAGACTCATATTTTCCAACTATTTCCTAAGTTCATTGGGCACATTTTGCATATTAAAATTTCACTCTCTATTAATTATTTTGAGCATATAATATATTATTTTGAAGATCTCATGGAGAAGAACACAAATTTGTTTCCATTTTTTACAAACCAAACAGAACCTACTCAAAATCAAGCCTCTAATAAACCATGTTTTTCCAACATTAAGTGACGTTGAAATCATAATCCATATCGTATCATCGTGGAACAAAATTACTGTAACGATGGGATTCCCAGGAAATGAAGGACAAGTCTTTTAAAGACTTCATGTTTGCCTAGATTAACAAAGGGCTTGTGTGTATATATGTATATGTGTGTTATAAAACAAAGGCAAAAAAAACTAAATTGTAAAGCATAAAATAAAAGACACAAGCAAAATAGAAAGAAACAAGACACAAGAAAATTAGAAAGAAACAATCTTAATATTCACCATCTTATATTGTATATAAATACAAGCTCTCAAAGACTATATATGTACGTCAATGATCATAAAATAAAAGGCCAAAGGCCAAAAGTTTCAATAAGAAAATAATACTAAAATAATGGTAATTAAGAGGTTATAAAGGCTATTAAAAACTATTAAGTATAAATAATATAATTCATGTAAATGTTAGAAATGTGAACATTCACACTAACAAATTAATTTATTCATAATAATATGTTCTTTTTTATATAAAAAATGAATTAATGGGAAATGTGAACTGCGCTGACGTATGTCGTTTTCTATAAATGAATTAGGTAAAAATTAGAAAGTGTCTCAACCCACTTCGCATTCTAAATTCTACGTTTCAATCTTATAATGAATTACCAATCTTATTAAAAACAAAAAGAAAAAAAATTATGAAGAATCCAGAAGCAATCAAAGAAATTAACCCTTAAAAAAGAAACAATTAAAAAACTTGACATAAAAAGTTAAAAGGTAATTTTTACTTTTGGCTTTTGACAACTTGTTTAATTTTGGCCCATTAACTTTAAAACTAGCAAATTATATCCTTAAACTATTCAACTTTTCTCATTCTATTAAATACTAATGGACTTGAGACAATAGTTTTACTTTACCCCCTAAACTATACAACTTGTCTAATTTTGACCTTTAAATGCTAAACTATAACAAATTACACCCTTGAATTATGAAACTTATCTTATTTTAGCCCTTTAATTACAAAAAGTATTAAATATTAACGAATTAAGCCATATATATATGTACCTAATCGATTAATTATAAATTGATGGCCATTAAATCTTCTGTAATTGACTTCACACATCTTAAACCTACAAGTATAGATTTCACAAATAAATGTACATTTTTGTAATACAAATTTTAAGGGTTTTTTTTTTTTTTAATTTTGAGTCTAATTAGGCGAAGTATTCTGTATTATATAATTTACATAATTTTTAACCTCAAAATTTAGTCATAAAAATGACAAATATATTATACTGTACTATCTTCATGTCATTTTTGTTAGGTACCTATATATTCAGTGTTTTTCCTTATTTTTTGGTTTTTTTTTACTTTAAATTATCTTAAACATAGATGGAGAAAATTTGTTAAAACTTTTTGAGCAAAAAAAGTAAAACTTATATAATGGATAAACAAAATTTAGATATTTTAGCTTCAAAATAAATGTTAAAAACATATAAAGAGCCAAAAGATTAAAATGTCGTTTGTTTCAATTTTAATATTCAATACATTTAATTATAAAAGGGTCAAAATAGTACAAGTTTTGTAGTTTAAAGGTTTAATTTATTATAGTTTAAAGTTTTAAGAGTTAAAATAGGAGAAATTATATAGTTTAGGGGATCAAAAGTAAAATTATTGGTTCAATCCTGTTAATATTTAATGTCTTCATTAACAGAAGGGTTAAAAGGGAATAAGTAGAATAGTTCAAGGGTATAATTTGTTACATTTTAAAGTTCAAGGTCAAAATATGATAAATTATATAGTTTAGGGGCCAAAATAAAATTAATTCAAAGGTTGATTAACAAAAAGAAACGACATACACATCGTGGGCATAATGTATAAACATTATAGGCTTTATATACAATATAGCATATAAGATTTCATATAAAGACATACCCCGGCTCCTCTTGAACACCTCTTGAACAGTATTCTCATGATCATGAGTTCCGCAAACTCCGCTTGCCAAGTGTTGATCAATCGTCAAAGCCGATCAACGGCTACGATCTCTTACTATTTATGTAATAAATTTGAAGTGACCTGTTGGGGGTGTACTTGGCATGCTATCTGAGGACCTCCCTTGGAGCGTGCCGACCACCTTGCTCGGCATATTTTGTCGTTGCACCACCGTCAAGATCGCTATAAAATGCTTGATCAACAGTTGCGTCAAAAGACCTTCCTAGCTTCAGCCGACCCCCATATAAAGGGAGGACCACGTTGGTCCGAATACAGTACCTTGCTCAGCTTTAAGAGCAGTCCCTCTAGATACAAGGACACTTCTACATATGAAGGTGAGCAATCCATTAAGATCACCATGTGCCATCATTTCAACCTGCCAATAAAAAACCCTCTGCACTAAGAGATTACGACGCTTGTTACCTACCACTCTGGTATCATACCACAATACATGTAGGTCATGAGGCGGACCTACCTCACACCATGTCCATATGGTGAGTGGACTCCCTACTATTATGTAATTTTCTTTTCAAATTTTCCTCGCAGAAAAACATTTCCATGAAATGAAACCAAGGCGGGGCCCAATAATTTATCTCCCGGCCCAGTATGTAGTGCAACTACCTGACCAATATTACCCAAAATCCGACATTGCCATTTCCCGCGAAAATCACGTGAATGGAATTTCCGGCGATATCACCGTCCAAAACCCTCGATTTCCCGGCTAATTTTCCCGGAAAATGCAAAACCCAGCCACATACAACACTCACAAGAAAGCTCTTCCGCTGCGAGCCCCATCACTGCAGGACCTCCATTGTAGCATTCAACGATAACAATGGTAGCAACTCGATATTAAAAGCCTTTGCGGACGAGAAAGCTCCCGAACCAGTGAGCTCGAAAAATCAGAAGGAATGGCTTCATTTTGTTGGCGTCGGAGGCTGTGGTATGTCTGCTCTCGCCATGCTTGCACTGAAACAGGTGAAGCCTGAATCCAGTAATACGTCTGTGTGGAATTTGAGAAGTTTTGGGTGAATTTTTCAAGATTTCTGTTTTTTTTTTCTTTCACTTTTCCTAAATTTTCTCGTCTGCCAAACAGGACGTGATGTTACTGAGTTTTATGCTCCCTAACCAAATTGTTCCTGCAGTGGCAACAAGTAATTGGCGAAAAGTGTGGTAAAATCAACCGGAGACAGAAGAATTTTAGAAGATTTAAATTTTTTTTTTCTTTCACGTTTCCTAAATTTCCTCTGCCAAACAGGGCGTGATACTGCTGATTTTTTTATGCTATCTAACCAAATTGTTCCTGCAATGGAAACGAGTAATTTGCAAAAAGAAAAGTGTGGTAAAACAAGTGGAGATGCAAAATTCTTATGCTCTTGTTAATGATTGAAATTTGTTGTAGGGTTGTGAAGTCAGTGGCTCGGATCTTGTCTGGAGTAGCTTCATGAACAGATTACGAGAAGCAGGAGCTCTTTTGTATATTGGTCATTCGGTGTCAAATCTACAAAGAAGAAATGACTCAGGATTACCCAATGCCGTGGTTATGTCAAGTGCTATTCCTCAAAACAATGTGGAGATTTTACATGCAAAATCTGCTGGAGTACCTGTGTGAGTACATATTTTTGTCGGTGTTTGGCTTGGCGTTGTTTTCGTGATCGTTTTGAAAGATTAGTTTTATCATTTGACCTCCTCTGTAGTTTTTCTAAGAGCAGCAGTTTAATTTTTATACTTTTTCATGTTTCAATACTGGTTTAATCTATTTGTTTTTGCTACATTAATTAGTCTACTGAATTGTTTATTTCAGATATAAGCGGGATTATTGGTTAGGAAATTTGACACGGCATTACAAGCTAATAGCTGTAAGTGGTAGCCATGGTAAGAATGTGAACGAATACCTACTACTTAGTCTTATAATTTTAGTATCTACAAGATGGTGGAAAGCTTAGTAACGTGTTTTATATACCTGAGGGACAATTCCACAATAACATTCTGATAATTAAGCTAGTATACTAGTTGATACTCTTGTTTACCTCTTTCACACATATTTTGTTATGCATTTTTAATGATTGCAGGGAAGAGTACAACTGCAGCTATGCTTGCTTATGTTTTAAATGCAACCGGTGATGATCTTACAGCTATCATTGGCGCAGATGTGCTGCAGGTACTTTGAATATAGCAATGTATCTCTTTCCAGCATCAGCCTGTCTTCCATGCTTAATCATTTAAATGTTCTCCTTTTTGTTGAATTTGTGGTTGCAGTTATATCTTTTACTTTGCTTGGTTTCAATAGTTGAATTCATTTTGATTGGATGGATCTAAAGTTGTTGAAAAGATTAATACCCAAACTCATCTTGTATGCAGTTCACGAATGGTAATGTTATTTCAGGAAGCAGCGAAACATTTGTACTAGAGGTAATAACCTTCCTGAGAGTTGACCTTGTTTGAGAAGTTAGTAGACCTCTTAAGTTATATATATTTTTAAAAAATATGGATGACTAAGAAGATGACCTTGCCTTTCAAAAATTGTACGGTTCTTTCAATATTTTGCCTTAGATAGGTGATGTGTTTTAACCCAAAGAAAATAGCCTAAAGAAGTGGCAGGACACAGGAGTGAATGGAGACTGAATTTGTTGTACGCTATTCCTCTAAAGAAACAAAAAACAAAAAACAAATCAAAACAAAAAAAAAAACTGTTCTCATCATCGAGAACATGGCAAGGTTTTAGTAGTTAATCTTTGTACTTTGAGTTTCTTCTTTATCTATCGAGGCTGAAAATGCTTTTCCATATTGTATATTTATTGATTTCTTATTTTTTGTTAGGCTGACGAATATGATGGTTGCTTCTTGAAATTATCACCTTATATAGCCATTGTTACGAATCTGGACTGGGAGCATGTTGATATTTTCCCAAATGAGGTCAATATCTTATTATTCTCAGGGTATGGAAGCTTCTTTTGCAATATACTGTAGATTATGTATTTAACTGACATAGTATTTTCTGTAAATTAGGAAGCAGTTAAAACTACGTTTAGGACATTCCTGAATGGAATCAGGAAGAATGGGCATCTCATTTTATGCGGGGATAGGTACATTGCTAGTATGCCATGCACTTTGATATGATCTATCTACAGCTTTAGTCGAAGTGAACAATAATATCTTGACAATGCATTTAGGATAGCATACATAGATTACAAAAGGCCATTTCTTTTTTTAAAATGTTTGAATCAATGATTTTCTGTGGAAGGAGAAAACAGTAAGGGTGCGTGTTCCTTGCTAAATCACAGCAAGCAAGTAACTGGATCAGATACTTCAAAAGGTGCAATGTCAGTTCTAAGATCAAAACAATGTGGCGATAGCTATGACATAATAACTTTCGGAATTGCAAGTTCTAATGAATGGCATGCATCATCAATTCGTCAAAATGCAGATGGTGGTAGTGATTATACACTGGTATAATTTTTCATCTGATTAATTTCCCAATTTCAAGGATGTGGGAGAGTTGTGAAACAATGATGAGAATTCCTTTGACAATTTAAACATATAAGTACAAGAATTTTGTGCATGCATAAGCCAATTAGAGTTATGATAGATTCAAAGTAAAATAAACGTATCTATAGCCAGTTTCCTTGCCCTCGTTATTATATTGTTTGGCTTTTCTTTGTTCAATTCCAAGGATAACAATGGAAAATTTGAGTTCCAGGCTTCTAGACTATTTATGATATTAGCAATTAAGTTGGCATATTCAGAAGTCTCCAATACTTGTTTAATTCCTAACTGTGTGCCAAGTTAGTTTTCAAGTCCCAAAGCATATGCTTACATTTTCAACCTTTAGCAACGACCATGCACTTTGTATCTGATTTCCTCTGCTAGAATAACATCTGAAACTTATTTGCATACATTATACCTTCTAACTTAAGTTAATTTCCTGCAGTGTCATTGGGGTTTTCCAGTGGTAGACATCAGTCTACAGATTCCAGGGATTCACAATGTCATCAACTCCTTGGCTGTGAGCAACTTGCAACTTGTTTTCTGGTTCATTCATTCATTGACACTTCACAATCCCAAACTTTGAGTCTGTAGAATTAATGTTTTGTTGAATACTAGTATTTTTCTTTCAGTGACTGAGGCTTGTATAAGTTTTATTGCAATGCTCACCTGGTTGAATTGCACCTGTCATTTCATTTCAATGCTGTCTTACTCTTTGTTATAGGTTATTGCTGCAGCAGTGTCATTGGTTGGAAATGAAAGACAAGTTTATGACACAATCAATTGTTTGAGATTGCACTTAAAGAATTTTAGAGGCATTTCAAGACGCTTTGAGATGATTGGCAGTATATGTGGATGCCACATACTTGATGACTATGCTCATCATCCCACAGAAATTTGTTCAGTTCTTCAAGCAGCACGGCAGAGGTTCCCCTTCAAGGCTTTGTTGGTGGTGTTTCAGCCTCATACTTATAGGTTTTTACTCGAGTAAAGCAGTAACCTGCAGAGTTTCTTTGTCCACGGATTTTTGCACAATTTAGTATGCTACATATCGCCCCAGACTGATTTATCATAACTTTCACAGCCGTCTAGCAGCACTGAAGGATGAGTTTGCCATGGCCCTCCGTGACGCTGACCAAGTTGTTATAACAAGGGTACATTTATCTCCAAACACTATTTTTTTCTTATCCTGCCGCTGGAGTCCACTAACAGTTGGATTGATCAGGTTTATGCATCTAGAGAAACAAACAATTGGAATGTTAGTGGAAATGAGTTATCTGCTTTGATAATTGGCCCCCCATCTGAATACATTCCCTCGCTGGTAATAGTAAATTTCCTTTGTAATTCCTGTTCCACTGTGACTTCCTGTTGTTTAGGAACAGACTGACTCTCTGTTATATTCTGTTAAATCTTTTTATTCTTTGTATTTTCCTTTGCTCCGGTTTCTTCTTCCGAAAATCCCAATGCTCAGACTCGTTACCCTGGAAGAATTTTATAACTGAAGCGGGACAATTCTCTCCTTTCATCAACTAAAAGAATAGTAGTTAAATGCATTTCTGTATCTAACTAGTTTGGTGTCTTTTTTGCAGGAGGATGTGGTAGATAAGTTGCTGCTTCAGATATGCGAGGACCCTCATCGAGACATTGTTGTTTTAACGCTCGGAGCTGGTATCTATCTCTGATTCTCTGTAATACATGTAAAGTTGGATATCCTTCAATCTTATCATGGCTAGTGTTACGTTAAGGGACAAATCTTCGAATTGAACTTCTCAAATCTGTCAAATTTTTTATCAGGCGATATCACCACTGTGGGGCCTAAACTGCTCAAGAAACTGCAGCAGAGGCTAGAGGTGAACTCTTAGCTTGTTACAGCCAATAGTAGTTCCTGAGACCAATGTTTTTAATTGCTCAGGTGGAGTCGCGAATATGGCAGTCAGTATTTATCTGGAATTAATTGCTTTTTGAATGAAATTATAATGGACTTGTAAGCTGAGTTTACATGTGAACAATTTATAGCCCAATTTTAAGTCGCAATTTTGTAAAACCGCTACTTTAAGCTTTTGTTTCTTTATATGTCTAGTATGAGCAAACATAAGAAATTTCCTGTAACAATGGCGGTAAGGCCAGTCCCATCAACTCCTTTTACAGAAATTCGACAAGCATAAGAAAACAAAATTGATTAAAAGAAAATGAAGCCTATAGAAATTGATTAAAAAAACTGCCAATGCAGAACAAATTTTAAACTTATTCAAGATTTAGACCATGAATTTCCTTATGTTTCCACAATTTGAAGTCCATGTAATTATGTGCCTGTGATAATCAATGAATGTTGTAATTCAGTCGTCATGTTTTGATGTTTGTTTCTTGATTAATCCAAAAACAATGGAATGGTGTTTTGTGTGCCTTGATGCCTTGGTAACTTCATTGGTGATGTAGTCACATGGGCATTTTCGGGAAAATAATACGCCAACCACCGCCCTGGCGTCATTAAAAACATGTTGATAAAGTATGTCTAGTCTACAGCATAGCGAAACTACCAAACGAAGGAGGTTGTTTTGTTACATAATTGCTTTCGTCTGTAATCTCTGTAGTGCATGTTTTTTATTTTTAAGCAGTGAAAAAAGTGACCTATAATTTAGAGTTTTCTAATTAGTGTTTGAAAAATGTATATAAAAGTTTTTTTATTTTAGAAAAGCTTTTGAATCTCTTTGGTTAAGTATATCAAAAGTTTTTATTGGTATAAAAAATATTGTAATTCAAATATAAGGATGAAATTTTTAATTTGTTATTCATAAATAAAAAATCAAAAATTGTGAATAAAAAAAATTTTCATAAGCATTTTTGTCATAACACCAAATAGTTGACTTCTCTCAAAAGTGTTTATAAAAGCCAAAAACACTCTTTCTAAGTTCATCCAAACATGTCAAAAAGGTAACTTTTGAGTAAATGAGTCAAAAACAACTTTTTCTAAGTCAGTCCAAACAGGCTCATAAGTTGAAGACATTAATAGTGTGACACTCAAATAGGCCATGTTCTTGCTCAACAGGAGAGCAAGGCCAAGGCTAAATCCTTTAGAAACATACTAGCAAGGTTTCAAGATGAGAGCAAGGTTGAGGTAAGAGCTAGCATGCGAGGAAGGCCGAGATAGGAGCTACTATGCAAGCAAGACCAAGGCAAGAAGCTAGTATGAGAGCAAGGCCGAAGTAAGGAGCTAGTGGGAGAGCACGGCTGAAGTAAAAAGAGCCAATGGGAGAGCAAGGTTAAGATAAAGAGCTAGTGCAAGAGCCAGACCGAAGTAAAGAGATAATGCAAGAGCAAGGCCAAAGTAAAGAGCTAGTGCGAGAACAAGGCCGAAGAGCTAGTGCAGGAGTAAGGTCAAAGGAAAGAGCTAGTGCGAGAGCAAGGCCGAGATAAAGGTCTAGTACGAGAGCAAGGCCAAGGGAGGAAGTTAGTACGCGAGCAAGGCCGAAGCAAAGAGAAAACAAACAAAACACCATCTCGTCACTTTACATTAATACAATAAGATATCATTGTACCCTTCATCAATTGAACATGCTTTCAGTCTAAAAGAAACCACCCAAAGTAACCGTGCCACACACCCAAATCATTCGAAATAACTACCCAAGAAACCGTCCCTCTACACGTTTGGGAATTTGGAGAAGGCAAAGAGATGCAACTGGAGGGACTAGGTGACAAAAAGTGAAGGACATGGGAGAGCAGTTACTTCCACATGGAAAGAGCAGACAACATCATAGAGACATGGAGATAACGGTTATAGGATAGGGAGCGGTTTCTTATATAGGGTCCCTCTATAAATAGGAGGAGGAGAGACAAGATTAGAGGTTCGGATTTTAGAGAATGAAGTGTTTATTTTTTGAGATTGCTATGAGAAAAATATCTGAGTGCTTTGGTGAGGAATCTTGAATGTGTATTTTCTCACAAAATTATATTCAAACAACAAGCAGATGTAGATCTTGCTGAGCCAAGCCACTATAAATTCTACTGTCGGTTTTATTTTTTCCTATTCATGATTTCGTTTCGATTCAAGCACTAATTGTTCTCCTAGTGTAGTTATTGTCTATCTCCCCATGCTATTACGATCTTGGTGTTGACGAATTTTGGTAGTCAAGAATTTGGCACTAAAAGGAGGGCTCTGCCCTTCTAGCAAAAATCACAATCGTCAAGATCTATAAGAATCTCCACGACTCCTAGATCTAAGCCAGGTTGCATTCTCCAACAAAGGTACAATTCGTCGGTTGTAACTCTTGGATCGTCACCCCTCATGTGTAGAATGGGCTCTCAAGTGAAAGTCCCATTTGATGGATGGAAGCAACCCCTTAAAGCTCCGAATGAGGCTACCTAAGAATGACACTAGGATTTCGACAAAGAAGTAGACGAAAAAGTTAGTGACACCTCCATAGGAATAATATCTTATGCCTCGTAAAATCTAGCATCCTGATATTATTACCATAGATGGGCTCCCAATCCCAATCAAGATAAGTTTCTCTCTTCTATGACACTCTTTTATTTGCCTAAGATTTTAATTCAAGTATGATTCAATTTGTTACGTATTGCTTTGAAAGCGTTATGTTAGTTCGTTTACGGCTTCTAATTTTTCTTTGAAATGTTTATTTAGAAAATATATAAAGGATATGATTCTCTAACACCATAGCACTAGCATATAAGGGTTGCTCCTCATAGTATTCCTCTCATAGAATAGCTTTCGCGTCGTCTGGTTGCTCACTCTAGCACCCACCTCCAAGGGTTGCTCCTTGTAGTATTTCTTATTGCATTGCCTCTCGCAATTCCCGTTTCTAAAGGTTGCTCCTCGTAGCATCCCTCTCATTGAATAGCTTTCATTTTGTCGGGTAGCTTTCATTTACAAAGTTTCTCCTTCAATTAAAAGAAAAAGTGCAACAAAGAAACAACTTCAAAAGTATAATATGGCATCCACCCAATATTGGATCGTCTTCCCACTTCTTAACATGTACGCAATTGATTCAACCCTTCGCCACTATTAATTTGTTCAGAAAAAAACAAACAATAATAACAACAGAGTGCTCTATATATTTACGATGTAGAATAGCAATACTGAGAGAATATGGTTAAACAATACGGCAAAAAAAACATAATAATATGTTGTTAGACAAAAGCACCAAAAAACTTGCTCAATGCTAAGGAAGAGAAGCATTCCTGCCTGCTTTAACAGCGTCCAAAAAGCCTTGTCCTTAAATATGACATTTTATAGGTGGACATGGCAAAGCTGAAACTTCCCAGTTTTGAGCATGTCGTTTCAGATCTATCTCCACGAATGGAAGACTTTCGGTTCTCTTAATATGGTACTTCCCAACAGAAACAGAAACCTAGTTACAAACAGCCGCCTCTTTTGCAATGGGAATTAAGTTCCTCATAGAATCTTTTTAGGGGGCTATTTTCTTGTTCAGAGTCTCTGGTTAGTGCTGATCTTGATCTTTAGGAATCCAATGCTTCTGATTTGAAGAACATGTTCCAAAGCTGCCAATGACCCCAACAGAACATGGCTATGACATATAGTTAGATTCATCATCATTATTATTTTTTCTCTTTGGAATTTTGCAAATGTCCGTACAATTTATTTGTCTTAAACTCATTGGTTGATTAATGGAAGATATTTTTTGGGGGGTTAATGAAAGATTTGGTGCTGATCAAATCCGTCCTTTTCACGTAACAATATCTGCTCACCACTTAGATGGTACAAAACCATATGAAGTACTCCTTATATAAAATGCACATATTGGTGGTTATAGAAGAAAGCCTGTTTTGAAAACACAAGTTTGAACAAAAAAAAAGGTTTTAGTTCAAACTAATTTTACAACAATACTTTTTTACACAAAATTTAAATTATTATAATATTTTCAGTTCAAATATCTAGTTCGAACATATATTCCCAAACGGACTAAAACTGAAAACTGTATTTTAGTGGGAGGAGATACAAAATGAGGTGAATTCCTCTTTAAGGAACCCATAAAAGAAATTGAAGCTTTACAGTATACACTCCTTATAAAGAGGCTCTTGGAGCTCAACTCTTGTACCAAGGAAATAAAGCTAATTCCACTAGATCATTTGAGTTTTAATTTTATATCTTTTATCTTATATTAATTAGTGCTCTCTATAAGGATGCCTGGAGGCATATTTTCTTCTCCTTCTCCTCCTCCTTCACCACCACGATCATCACCACCACCACCACCACCACCACCACCTCCTCCTCCTCCTCCTCCTCCTCCTCCTCCTCCTCCACCACCACCACCTCCTCCTCCTTCTCCTCCTCCACCACCTCCTACCCCTCCTTCCCCCAGTGCCCCTGCCCCTGCCCCTGCCCCCATCCCTCCTACTCCTCGTACGCCAACCCTTGCCCCTCCCTCCCCTCCTCCACCTCCTGCCCCAGCACCTCTATCTGGTGTCTCAACCTTTCCTTCTCCTCGTACGCCGACCCCTACCCCCCATTCCCCTCCTCCTTCTCATGCCCCTACCCTTCCTTCCCCTACAGCTGCTCGTCCTCCTCCTCATACCCCTACCTCTATCCCTCGTCCCTCTGCTCCTCCTCATTCCCCAATCCCTGCCCCTCTTTCCCCTGCATTGCATGGATCCCCAATAAGTGATGTACCACCTCCCTTGGCATCACCGGAGAGTTTCAACGGCCAGGTTCCCGAAGAAGGGAGGGATATTTTGATCGAGGACTATTAATCACTTCAAGACACACACAAAGACGCGCATATATGTATTTATGTATAAACACACAGAATAGTCATCTGTCTTTAAACATCTTAAGGTTATAGTATTTTCCAATCTATGCTGAATATATTTGTGCTTATATATATATATATATATAAACACGGAGTAGTCATTTAGACATCTCAAGATTGTACTATTTTCTTATCTATAATAAGCGCTTCCACTGTGTGTCATGTAATAGAATGTGAGCAGGCCCTTGAACTACTTAGCTTTTTCTTTCTTTCTTTTTTTTCCCTATTTAATCACCTATGGCGTTCCACTAAATGCACGTTCAGCTTTTAATATTTATGGTCCATTCTGGTTTTAAACTCTATGGTCTATTCTAGTTTTAAACTTATATGGTTTAACGGTGATTTTAAACTTAATGTTTAAAGGTGATTTTAAATTGTTTAAAACGTAAATGTTTGAAACAAGAATAAAGTATCTCATTAGAGAATTGATATTTAAAAAAATATGATTTAATCGCTCAAATCGATAAATTTTAAAAAGGCTTAAGTTCTTAAAACTAAGAGTTTGACTATTTTAAATCATCTTTGTTGTTTTAAAGATTTGTTTATTGTACCTACCAACTGTTCAAACCTTATAGATTCAAAACCGTCAAAACCTAGTATCAAACTTGAGTGCTTGACAGTTTTTTTTTAATGGTAATTACATTCTAAATCAAAGAAATTTTACGCCATGAGAAGTTCAAATTTGTTGTCTCAATTTACTGTGCCAATTGCTTGTTTAAAATACTGCACGTCAGCTATTAAAACCAAACCAGGTCAGACGGTGTTTGAAAAGAAATGCTTCCCGTTCGATTATTGCTTACAACTATTGAATAAAACTGATGACCTCCAAGTTTTTTTTAGGAAACTTTCAAATCTTTTATTTTGTCAGACTTTCACATCTGACTCTTCCATTAGACATAGGAAACATAAAACGAAAAAAAAAAAAAAAAACCTGATGCACAAAATAATAATAATAATAAAGAAAAGATCAAAAAGAACATAAACCAAAAAGAAAACATTTTTTGATTCTGTTTTTAAATGATTTGGTAAGAACTCGGTCTTATCTTTTGAGAAGCAAACTTATCTTCCTTTTACCTTTTTATTTGTTAATTTCCTTTTACTTTTACTTGGTAAATAAATGTGATCTGGTCGTTTTGTCTCTCGTAGAAAGCATACTTTCCCTAGACGTTGTCGGGTTTGTTGTGGCTCTGGGGCCGACCTTTATACTCCTTCACATTTGTCTTGTCGATGGTTAAAACTATTGATTAAAACTATAAACATAATATTGTATAAAAATTTTATGCTATAATAATATTTTTCTTATTTTTATTATAACATATAAAAAATTTACACTATATTTAATTAAAAAATTAGTTAAAACCTACTATTAGAAAATCATATATATGTCTCTCTCTCTTTTAATACTCAATTTTTTCATCTTTTAAAAAATCTCGGATATAGATTTTTTTCCTCCTTTTTGTTGGCTTCTTCGTGGCAAGAAATCGAAGCGGCTCTTAATTGGTTTTTTTAGATTTTTTTTTTGTTAAAAAAAAAAGAAAGTAAATTGATTATTGACGCCGTTTATAATGATAGTAGAAATATCTGAGCTGTAATATTTTGAACTGGTGTCAAGGTAGCAATTTGGACTGTAGAACTGGACAGAGCTTGTTTTTTATAAATAAGAACAATATTTTTTATATTGCGATGTTTGAAATAGATGTCCTTACTACTAATAAATTTTTTTAATTCTTATACGATGTTAATTATTGCGTTATGTATAAAACGCATCAGGAGACTTATGACAATGATGATTAAATTCTGATTAATATTAAGATTATTTGCAGAGAACATACCCATCTCAATTCTTGCAGTTATCACCATGAGCACTACCTTTATCTTATGTTTCGCTTATCCCCAAGAGAAATAATTACTAACTCAAATATCCAACTTCTCAAATTATATATGTTTTATAAGGTGTTTGGTATGGTGGTTAAAATTATTGGTTAAAACTGTAAATATTGTAACATGTGAGAGCTTTATACTGTAGTAATTTTTTTTCTTTTTACTGTAGTATGTGAGAATTTTATATTGTTTTTAACTGAAAAGTTGGTTAGAATAAACTTTGTCAAATAGGCTATTAGAGCATGTTTAGCCACACAATGCCAAATATAATAAGAATTTCCATTAAAAAAAAAGGAAAGAAAAGATAAAAAAGTATGCCTTGTTTGTGCTCATAGGTTTGCAATGGCTTGAAGAATTACATCAAACATTATGTTGTGTCGCGAGTGATAAAATGATGCTCAGTTTTAGTGCTCATATATATTCTATCCGATCAATATATTCTTGCCATATTATCAATTTTTCTCTCATAAGAGAGGTCATTATATGAAGAAAAAAGAAGCAAAAATTAATTAACTTGGCAATTAAAATTTAGATAATTCGTTTTAAACATGACTACATTAGTTGATAAAAATAGGGAATATTGAAATATCGAAGTTGATAAAAAAAAAAAAAAAAACATAGTAAATACTGTAGTGCTATGTCTTTTAATAGTTTTACTGTTCATGACTGCATAGCATTTATTATCTTTTAGATAAAATGTTTGAACTGTTTTCAAGAGTATTCAAGATGAGGGTGGAGTTTGGGAAATAGATACCACTTGCATTTAATTTCACAATAGTTTTGTTAATTATGTATTTTAAAGTATATATAAGTAGTATGACTTAAAAAATATGTATGTATATTTTGGAAGACTAATACATTAATGCGGTATGTTATAATTTCTATTGCAATGGAATAATTTAATAAAAAATTATTAGTAAGGGTTTTTTTAAAAAAATTGGTAATGATAAAAAAAGAATTTTAAATTAAAAGATTCTTAAATTAAAAGAGTTTTAAAATAAAAAATGTTAATGATAAAAAAAGAGTTTTAAACTAAAAAAATTGATAATGGTAAAAAAATAAAGTTTTAAATTAAAATCAATTAATAAGAATATATATAATGTTCCACAAATTTATGTAATCTTAATAAATATATGTTTAAGTAATTAAATAACGAGCCATGTAGTTAGGATCGTCACATTTTGGATTAATCTTATATTTTTAATACATTAAGTGACATTAATATTATATGCCATATCATATCATTGTGGAACAAAATTACTGTAACAATGGACTCCTACTAAATTCGAAGAAACCACCACTGTCTAGTGATCTAATAATCATTTGTTCTTTTCATTAAATAGACAGAGATATATTAATTTCAATTATTCATTTAGAGAGAGTCGTCCAGTTCATGTGGACATGAAATATATGCTTCTTTACTTTTGTTGTCGCTATTTTGTTCTCTACAAGCACGTGAGGGATCTGATCCCCATGTCGGAACACACAAACAATAAATGAGATTTTTTAAAAAGATATATAAGAAAAATTAGTAAGGCAATTAGTTAAAAAGATATTTATTAGGATTCTATTTGAAAAAATAACATTTTGGGGATTTGAAAAAATATTTAATTACGAAAATGTTTGAGAATAATTGTTTACATGAAAAAATATGGTGAAAAATAATTCGATAAAAAATGTTTAAACAAAAAAAGGAATAAAAGAAAACTTTTTTAAAGAGAAAATTTAAATATATATATATATATATATATGTTAATATAAGAGACATGTAAAAACAAATAAAAGAAAACAACAACTAGCTAAGCAAGCAAGGTGAAGTGTCTCAAGGGCTGTTGTACCTTCTTATATTAAAATAATAATAAATAACATATTGACTTTGATGATGTGGATTGTTCGAATGTAATGGTGGACGATTAAAGACATTTGACTATTATCATTTCTCACTTAAAAATAGGTGGTCCTTTTATATAAAAGAAAAGTTTTTTTTTTTTTCATCCAGGTTAAGAAACAGTTGGAAGGTAAAAAAATCCCCATAATTTCCACAACAAATACTTGATAACGTGACTCAATGAAGGGGTGTCGTATTGATGATAACGTGGTACATCCGATCTATCGAATACTTTCTCTAATTATCATGTTTGATAAAAGTTCCCCACGGCATTTTCAGCCAAAAAAACAACAACAACAACTTTAAAATGATGCCTCTAAGAATTTGTCTTTCAAACATCTGTAAAAATGTGATGACCAAATCCAATAATTAAAAACATGTCCTATTAATATGTATTCCTATCAGAATAGATATTATCGGATGACTTATTGGTAATTGGGTATGTAGTAAACGTTTAATTCAGTAGTTTCCTCCTAAAAGTTCTAAATGCTCAATCTAGAGTGTTTAAGGTGGCCTCACTAATGAAAGTAACATTCTTTATAGGCAAAATAACATTTTTTTTAAAGATAATAATGATATATAATATCTAAAGATAACATCAAGCTTTGATTATCTAATATTGTGCTGTATTTTGTTCTAAAATAGAATGTATACTATATCCTTAATTTAGAGACACTAAATTAAAAAAAAAAAAAGGAACAAATTGAATGCATATTGAAAATTAGTTTGAATTGAGAATTTCAATATGGACTAAGTGTTTGAACTTTTTTTTACTAAATTCTTCGCTCCAAACTATGGTCCCCAAAAGACTCGTAATGTTTCTATAGAAAAGCATAGTTATTTCAAATTTTCTACACTAATGATAGAGTATAAATCCTATTTTAGAACAAAATATAAGATAATATTAGATTATCAAGACTTGATATTATCTTTAATATAATATATTGTCATTATACTATAAAAATGTGACTTTGTCTATAAAATAATATTACTTTAGTGCAGACAGTTTGCAACTTTGGGTGGGTGCGGATCGCAGGCAAACAAAATTATATATCTCCTGCATCTTTGTTGTCTGGCGATACTCGCATTCGATGGCGAAAATACTAGACAGGCTAATGTCGTGTTTGTGTGGTATGTTGCTTTGCTTTATCCCATTGATGTTCATTTTGGGCACAATAGTCTCAGTTGTTGCATTTATTCAAGTCCCCAGTCTACCTCGTTTCTCCCTGGTTTCGGCCTCCAGCAGCATCCACAACATAGTCACGCATTAGTCTCACGTAACACTCGATCTAGAACTGTGTTTTGCCGTTCACAACCCCAATTTCTTTAGCATGGTTTACAATGACATAAAGGTTAGGGCTTTCCCAAACAATGGGAAGCTAGCGGCAACTCGTCCTCTAGCACCACGTATATGGAGCCTTTCAAGCAATCCAGCAACGGCAAAGGAGGAGGTGTTGCAAATTGGACTGCTTAATTCTAACAAGAGCAAAAAAAATCACACTCAAAATTTATAGTAGTTCACTCTCCGTTGATGCTCTACTGTTGATCAACACCATGTCGGTTGTGCACGGTGGTCAGCCTACCTGCTCTGCTCATCTCAACTTCCTGAGGTGAACTACAACAATAAGAGGGGATGCTTTGGAGGTCAAGGAGACACCGATGTGATGTCGACCCATAACTCTCTGATACTCAAATCAGTTACCTGTTCTGCTAAGATCGAGAGTAGGTAAGAGAAAGTCCACGTACTTTGGCGGTGGAGTAAATGTTTTTTATATATAGGCCATATAAATACATAATGTACTGAGATATTTTTAGACTAATAAGAAAAAATCTCCTCCATACCAATATAAGAATAAAAAAAATGAAATTTTAAGAATATTTAGACTGTTAAAGTAAAACCTACATGGTCTAGATGTACCAAAATGTCAAAAAGAGTTGTCACAACTTTTGTACCTCAAAAGTTGTGAAAATCTCCCCTTAACTCCTATTGAAATCCGGTTTTGATAAGGGGAAAGGAATAAATTTTCAAGTCCCCAATTCATGGTCTACAAATACTAAGGGACCAACTTGAAGATCTATTTTGAATTTTTCTTCAAGGTTAGCTCCTAAAAGGCCAAAATTTCTCTCCATTTCTCTTGCTCAAATCTGCCCCTCTCCTTGATATTTTATCTCAAATTTTGTTGAGTCAAGCCTCCAAAACACTTGTACAAACAAGATTAAGAAAAAAAGGATTAAAGAAAGTTAGGACGTTTAAGGAAAAAATCAAAATTTTGCCTAAGTGTATTCTAGGTTTAGTTTATGTTTTGGAAAGATCTTTACTATGGTGTTTTGATCTTATTATCAATAGGTTTATTTTATGTTTTGGAAAGATCTTTACTGTGGTGTTTTGATCTTATTATCAAGAAAATTTAAGGAGTAATCAAGCTCATACAAAAGGCTTGCACTTGGACCACTTAGGTCAATAACCTAATGCTCTAGTCTTGTTCAAAGTTTGTGTTTTTAGTTTATTGTGGGTTCTATTTGTAATTATGGACTTCGGCGTATAAAGGAATTTATATGGCATGATTTTTCTATGTTTTATATGGTTATGGAAATGATTGTTAAGGTTAGTTGGTGATTTTGGCCTCTAGAAACAAACCTTAGAAGTTAAGGCGTTGCAACACTTTGTATAATGCTTTTTAAAAATCTAAGTTTTTGAGGAGCTTAGAGGCCAAATTAATTTTCGAGCTTAACATATGACTTATTGAAAACATTGAGATAAAAATTTTGTGTGAAGAAATTTTCCTCAAATTCTAACCAGATCAAGTTGAAAAAGAACATTTTCAAATCTAACCGTTTATAAATTTGGCCAAAACTCCCCCAAAATGATTGATTTCAAAAAAAAAAATTAAAACACAAAAGTTGTAGATCTTATTGAAACTTTTGTAGATCTTATTGAAACTTTTGACTTTTATAAAATTACATTTTTGCTAATTTTACATAGATTTTGAGTTATAGATTTTACAGAATTCAATCACAAAATTTTTAAAACAATTAAAATGAAAACATTTTGAAAATATTTGAATCTGCCCAAAAGCATTTTAAGACTTTTAATCCTTGAAAAGAAAAATACACGATATGGTACCACATAGTTTTCTTTGGTGGCTGAGGGAAAAAGTTATGAGTCTTGTATTTTGGGCCAAAATCATAGAAGGGTAAAATTGGATTTTTTTCACTGTACAAGCATATTTTATGCAATGTTTTGGGCAGTAAACAATCATAAGTTTTAATTCCTAAGAGTTTGAAATTTTTTGAGACCCATTGGGGGCAAAATTATCATTTTTACAAAACGGACCCTGACAATACCAATTAAGCTCAAAGTTTTAAAAAATCATGAATCTCATCATGCAAAGTTCAAAGCAGTAATATGATATGTAAAATAAAATCATGAATCTCATCATGCAAAGTTCAAAGCAGTAATATGAGATGTAAAATTTGACCTTAGCGTGTCTAAATTAAGCAGTATAGAAAGAGACCGATAATATAGACTCTAGCTAATAGTTGAGTGACGCCTAAACATGACACAAAGTCATCTAATCAAGGAAAAGTATTTAAGTGAAAACATTAGCGTAAGGTTCAAGTAAGTTTTAAACGGCACCAACAGCATTAAAAAGATAATTTTCATATGCTATATTCATGTATGGTTTATGATCGTGTTTCTTATGCATATTACTTTACGCACAAAGTCAAGACATAGTGTATATTCACTAAGTTATAAAACTGGTAATCTAAACCTTGAGTTAAAAAAGTCAAGATAAGACAATTAAGTGTCTTACAAACCTCTTCTCAAGTGAGGAGAGCATCAAGCTAAGATAGGGTCCCTTTGGTTGGGGGAGGAGCTAATTGCCTATGAAGAAGAGCAAAACCGAATAAAAAGGGAAGAGGCTATAAAGGCTAGTCTTGTTAAAGAGGAGGAATCCAAAGCATCTCATGGAACTGAAGTTAACAAGAATGATCGAATGGTCATAAATGCTTGCAATACTAACCCTTTGCCATACAGTATGTGAAAAACAGGCTTCAGTATTGGTGCAAAAAAAAATTTGTTTTTGGTCCAACTTTCCTCCCATCCTTTAAATGTATGTTCCAGTTCTCTTTATGCGTCGGAGCCTGTTTTAGGCTTTTTCTTTCTCTGTTTAAATCTTGATCACGCAAATTTTTTTCGTATTTTTATATCTTTTTTGTACATTACATTGCAGTGGCAAGTCCGCATAATGTGGACACTGGGAAGTACTTGATGGATTTGTTCCTCCTTCCACCAATGTTGCCCCAATATGTCCATTTTCTGAGAGTAAATCTGAGTGGGACGATTTTAGTGAAGTCATAAATCCTGATGATTACACAATCAAGGATGAAGACATGAACGTAGCGGCAATGCATGTGAGTAGCATCAGCTTCCAACTTTGACTTTTCTGCTTAGCTTGGCATTTGCTACTGCAGGTGGGTGGTGATATGGATGGAAAGCTTGATGAGACTTCTGCTAGTTTGATACTTGACACGAAGCCATCAAAAGTTATATCTAATGAACTGACACCGACAGTAAGTAGGATTTTTGCTTGATTGCATATGGATTTGTCTCACTCTCGTGATCACGGTAAATTTAGTGAAGCTATGTTCTAATTCAGGTGCCAGTTAAGTGATCATTGCTTTTTATGGATTTTGAAGGCTGTTCTGATGCTCGATCCATCAATTCAGTTCTCTCCAACGTGGCTCCTATATAGCTTGCATGGATCTTTTGTTTTTTTTTTTTTTTTTTTGCATGTGTTCATGTAGTACGTACGAATTTGTTTAACATG
Source organism: Artocarpus hirsutus (assembly GCA_946598075.1). Lineage (NCBI taxonomy): Eukaryota > Viridiplantae > Streptophyta > Magnoliopsida > Rosales > Moraceae > Artocarpus > Artocarpus hirsutus. The sequence goes on from CAMOHE010048275.1 coordinate 21,905, forward strand.
GAGCAAAATCTAGATCTTCAGCAGCTGCATGTGAAGATTTGATCTTTGGGAAGTTAACCTTATGGTACTTTTTCCTTGGCTGTTCTGATTCATGGAACAGCAGAAGCCACAGAAGATTTGACGCAACATTGCTTGAAACAAGTGTGTCATCGTGTTTATGCTCTCCAAATTGAAGAAACAATTGATGTCACCCCTGATTTATGTGCTTGTAAGGAATAATGTAAGAAAATTGATTTCTTTCTTGATCTGTGATTTGGAAATCACAAGCCACGTAAGTCATTTTGTGAAATACAGGTACAACCATCCAAGAAGCTGACAAGTAATGTGCTCTTTAAGAAGGTAAGCACTAGCAGCTCGAAATTTTGTTTCATGTCATATTTTACTCCACGGTGATTATCATATGACGAAACTGCCAACACAACTTGCAGATTATAAAGTTGCTTGGGTTGATTATGAAGTTGGCAAGGCAGAAAATGGCATGTTGTCTTTACTACCCCTCTCAACCGCAGCTCCACCACACAAATCTGTCCTTGAAAGCGATCTGAAAATGGCAAATTTCAAGCAGTTTCTTGGCCATAAAGATTTCCAGGTACCAAGTCTCACTCTTTGCAAAAATAAAGGGTGCTCTTTCACACTCTACCCTATCTACCACAGATGCACACGATAATGGTGTTCCAAACCAAAATAAGATGCAGATTTTAACTGTTTGATCATGAACCAAAGAAAGCCTTCTTGGAAAATAGCTTATCTGTTGATAAAAGAATGCATTACGAATTTCATACTTTATTGGCTGAATACGCTGGTGGGGGTGTGCAAGGTGGTGAATTTGTGACGCTATGCAAGGTTGGGGATGCTAGCCAAAAGGTGAGTCATAGAGCCTTTTTTCTTCGATTTTACGAGTTATACGCCCTTCTTCATTTGGTTGTAGCCGTGTATTATGCTGATCTGGCGGCTTTCCTTTTGATTATTTCTGGCTTGTGGATGAGAGGCTTGACTTGATTATCATATTTGACTTGTAGGAAGGTGGTCCTGGGACGCAGCACATTGTCATCGAAGGCCCCTTGTGTGATGATTATTATAAGATTCGCAAGCATTTGTATTCGCAGTTTTTAATTGCTTTAAATCAAGAAACCAAAACCCTTAGTAGATCATTTTGGGTTAAGCCTTGAACCTTTAGAACCCAGCAGTGCTTCCATCCATCCGATGGAAGTGATCATGCATGATATATTAAAATCATTGAGTAGATTTGCAAATGCACCCTTTGTAAGCCTGTGTGAGCGTTATTAAGAGTACGTTTGAGAATACAATTGGAACTAATAAGTTAGAATCAAAACACTATAGCATATTTGAGAACTTTACACTGTAGCAGTTCGAACTAATAGATTAGAACAACGTTCTCAAACACACTCTAAAATAGGTTATGAACTGTGGGGGAGCTTTGAAATCTAGTGTTTAATGTTGGGGATAGCTTTCTGACTATGATATCATCACTTTTGCTTCAAGGTAATAGGAGAAATTAACACAATTCGTAGTTACTCTAGTTAATGACCCCAAAAATATTAAATTAATGGTTATAATTCATTTTTGTTGGAACCTTTTCTGAATGAATGTAGAACAACTTAATAATCCTAACACGCTAAATACTGATTTTTAAATTTCAGTGGCTTGTCAAACATGATTAAAAAGACTTTTTTTTTTGGCTTTTATGGGAAAATAATTTATACACCTTATAAAGCACATTAACAGATAAGTTACTCAAACTAAAATCAGATTTTCTAGCATGAAAATTATTACTCTATTAATGCTAGGCACCCAAACATTGTGCATTGTTATATGTCCGTGACGACAAGTCTTGCACCAGCCCTCCGAATGAGCGAGAGTGGAAACCCTACGACTTTTTTCTTAAATTATTATGGTCAAAATGTTATGTCAATTAGGAAACTAATGACTTTGCTTGAATTTAAAATGGTTTTTTTTCCTGAATTTAGTTGGTTAAATTGGTCAGTGATAAACGAATTGAGAAACGAGACAATAACAAAGAATAATTATTTTAGAGGAAAGGGAAACTAAACTGAAAACATTGTCATTGGAATAAAATTGCAAGTACCACACAAATATATATAGTCAGTAGACTTACACTTAACGTGTCATGTCATATTATACTGGAATATAATTTCATATATATCTCCAGTTTCTTTGTTGCCTGGCGATATTCGCATTCGATGGCGAAAATACAAGACAGACTTATGTCGTGCTTGTGAGGTATGTTGCATTGTTATATCCTATTAACGTTGGTTTTGGGTATAATAATCACAGTTGTTGCATTTATTCAAGTCTCCGATCTACCTCGTTTCTCCTTGGTTTTGGCCTCCAGCAGCGTCCGTAACACATCCACCCATTACTCTCGCGAAACAGTCGATCTAGACCTGTGTTTTGCCGTTCACAACCCTAGTTTCTTTGGCATGGTTTACAAAGACATAAGGGCCATGGCTTTCCAAAACAACGCGATGACTTTCCAAGCTAGCGGCAGCATCACTTTTATGGAGCCTTTCAAGCAATCCGGCAAAGGCAAAAGGAGGAGGACTAATCTTCACAGGCTAATTAAGATGCATAACATAGTGGTGAAGGTTGACGATTGGGATGAAGATGATGACAACGACGACAACATGAGCAAGAAAGGGAGATCCGGATATTCCAACTTAAGGTTTGAGTTTTGCGGTCGTGTTAAATTCAAGGGTTTTGCTTGGCGTAAGCAGAAGATTGCCATGAAAGCGGTGTGTAGCAAAGTTACCGTGCCTTTCTCCTCTAATGCGACGCAGACGGTTATCTTTGATTCGAATGAATGCATTGTTAGGGGGACTATGGCGGAAAGCTAAAGCAAAGTTAGAAGAAATACTAACTTATGGTGCCGCTTCATGTTCCGTTTTTGCTTCATGTATTTGCTTCTGGCTGCCGCTCCAACCCCTAAAGAGTCCAGATCTGACTAAGAGTATAGTTGACAAGGCACTAGCTTGTTTCATTAGTAGCAAGCGGTCTTGGATATTTCTTGGGTTGCATATCAGGCTGTTGGCTGACTAACTTTTTGATTGAATCAATATGGTCAAAATGTTATATCAACTAGGAAACTAGTCACTTTGCTTCAATTCAATATGGTCAATGTTTTTTTTTTTTTTTCTGAGTTTAATTTGTTAATTGGTCAATGATGTACGAAGTGAGAAACAAGATAACAATAAAGAATCATGAAAGAATTGTTATTGTTTTTCAGCAAAAAGGAAAGTATACTTAAACTTTAATTGGTTAATTTGGTCAATGACATACGATTTGGGAAACAAGACAATAATAGAGAAACACGAAAGTATTTCAGATTAAAAGGAAAGTACCCAAAAAAAAGGGAAAACTAAACTGAAAACATTGGCATTGGAATAAATTTGCGAGTACTACATAAGTATATATGACGTATCATATTATACGGGAAAATAGGTAAATACAATCATATTTCTCCAGCATATTTTTTGCCTGGCGATATATTCGATGGGGAAAAAACATGGTAGAGCTATGTCGAGTTTTTGTGATAAGTTGATTTTTGCAACTTTCATTCCAATTATTAAAGTATGGTGACCCGAATTAGTTTGGTTTTTCCTAAAAAGTTCGCGGTGCCATAATTATGATGAAAGAACAAATATGAGATTTTTCATGAGATCGATGGTGGTTCGAGCCAATCCCATACATTTATGTTTTGGGCCATAGGGTTTTGTTTCTAGGGTTTGGTATTATTATCGTTTTAGCCTCATATTTGCCTCCATCTTGTAATCTTTTTCGAGTTGATTTTTTTATCTTTTTTTCGGTCTTGGGTTTCTATGTAGATCTATGTGTGTTCTTATTTTTTATTTTTATCGCACTATTTTTGTAACACCAGGGATAATCACAGTTGTTGCATTTATTCAAGTCCCTGTTTTACCTCTTTTCTCGCTGGTTTTCGGCCTCCACCACTGTCCACAAAACATCCACACATTACTCTTAAGTAACACTCGATCTAGAACTGAGTTTTATCGTCCACAACCCCAATTTCTTTGGCATGGTTAATAAACGCCACGATTTTCCGAGCTAGTGGCAACTCCTTCGCCAGAACTTATATGGAGCCTTTCGAGTAATCTGGCAGAGGCAAAAGGAGAAGTAATGATCTTCCCCAGGTAATTAAGATGCAGAGCATAGTGGTGAAGGTTGACGGTTGGGTTGACGACGACGACAGCAGCAAAAACGGGAGATCCGAATATTCCAACTTAAGCTTTTAATGTTCTGGTCGCGTTAAATACAAGGGTCTAGCTTGGACTAGGCAGAAGATTGCCATAAAAGCGATGTGTGGCGCGATCACCGCGCCTTTCTCTTCTAATGAGGGGTGGGCAGTTCCCTTTGATCCAACGGAATGCATCATTAGCCCAAAGTTCGTAAAAGGTTGGGGACTTTGATATTAATTACTGTCCCTCTTTCTATTTTTTTTTTTTTTTTCTTCCTGCTCGCTCTTGCTGTCGTTGCATGATCACATACAGGGATGGACGGCCTAATAATTCTGTGTAACCATCTAATATTCCTACATTATGAAAGAAAAGGCGGATGATCGTCATTTTTTTTTTCTTTTTTATCAAGAAAAGCTTTTTTCTTTTTGATGTATGAGAATTTAGACATAATTGTCAATTTGTATTTTAGCTTTGTTTTGATTACTTGTTCATCATTATGTATCTATTACATCATTTGTCTTGGTGAGTAGCTGTCATCGTTTTATTAGTGAGCTATAAATATCCTTTTTAGTTAATTGTAATAGAGACTTAAATGTTGATATTGAAGAATGTTTTTCCTTCAATTTGGGGATTTTTTAAAACCCTCACTCCCATTTTCGTGTCAATTAGTTAACACACAATTCTCACTGTGGTCATATGTTTTTTTGTTAAAAAAAAAAAACAAAATAAAAAATATGAATTATTATTTGTAATTTTTTCAAGGAAAATTTGTAAAATCTTTTCCCTCTAATATTTAGGTGACAATTGATTGAACAATTATGAAATATATTTCAAGACACAAAAGATAATTATAATACATTCACGCGTGTTGATTGGACTTGAATTTTTGTCGTCTGACAAAAATTCATGGCTTTGTCATTGATTAAAATATTATTGATAAAGTATGTCTAGTCTACAACATTATAAAACTACCAAAAGGATGATGCATACTTTGTTAAATCATCTTGTTCCTCTGTAATCTGTATAGTTCTAGGACCCGATAGTCACATGATGTTATCATTAAATGGCCAACTTTAAGATACCAAGTACAATGCGAAAGACTGTTTGGACACATTAATTGGTTCATGAATCTAGATTCTCTATTTTTGGGTCATGAAGCTCAAGAAAAAAGGATACAAATTCATAGCAATAACCATTCCAACCTCCCCTTAGCAGTAAGCATAACAACAACAAGAACTAATCCTAGAGCCCTTCCAATAAAACAATGAACCTAAAGGCAAACTCATATATTATCAGCTTCAGACACCAAATCTCGCAAACTAATCCTACAAACCAAACAATAACAAACTCCTAGAAATCAAGAAATGGGCAAACTTTGAAGACCCTTCTGTACAAAAGCCTTTGACAACACCCCCTCAATTCTCAAAACTAATCTCAAAAACTGTCCACAACAAAAGTTATCAAACCTTACCCACCAAAGAAGGAGAAAAAGCCTTTCTTCTTGGGCTCCTCTTCCTCGACCATAACAGCCTTCATACTATCCTGCTCAACCAGTCTCCAAGCCGCTTGCTCAAAGGCCAAACCGGCCAACGTGGGCGGCCTGTTCAGCACAAGAGGGTACCCTCTATTCGTGCTCCTGATAACCTCCGAATCCTCCGGAATCACGCCAAGCAAAGCCAAGCCCAACATCTCTTGCACATCCAACACCGACATCATATCTTCGCCTTTAATCATATCGGTCCGAACCCGGTTCACGATCATCTTTATATCCCTTATTCCGTCGCATTCCAGCAATCCGGTGACTCTATCTGCGTCTCTTAAGCTGGTAATGTCGGGAGTGGTAACAAGAACGGCTTCGTTGGCGGGGGTTATGGCGGTTATGAAGCCGGCGTCGATACCGGCCGGACAATCGATGAGGATGAAATCGGGGGAGCCTTCTTGGCGGGACTTGAGGGCGTCGACAAGCCAGATGAGGGCTTTGCCGCCGAAGCCGATGGGGAGTTTGGATCGGGGTTTGGAGATGCAGAGAAGCTCGAAGTTGGACCAGCGCTTGTCCCTGACGAGGGCCTGGTCGAGGCGGCAGTCGCCGTTGAGGACCTCGACGACGGTGTAGTTGACGCGGTTCTCGAGACCAAGCAGGAGGTCGAGGTTGCGGAGGCCGACGTCGGCGTCGATGGCCACGACGGAGAAGCCGAGGCGGGCGAGGGAGAGGCCGACGTTGGCGGCGGTGGTGGTCTTGCCAACGCCGCCCTTGCCGGAGGTTATGACGACGACGCGGGGGGTGTCGCCGGCGAGCTGGGGCTTCCTATTCCATTGGAGGACGGATCGTACTGTTGGGGGCTTTGGGGCTGAGGGGAATCTTGGATTGGGGGGTTTTAGGGTTTTTGGGGTGTGGAAATGAAATTGCGAGGAGTTGCGAGGGTTGGGGTTGGGCTTGGTGAAAGGGAGGAATTGGAGAGAGAGCATTTTCATGGAGAGAGAGAGAGAAGAGAGATCCAGAGGGTTTAAGAGTTGAGGAGGTTGAAAATGAGAAGCTTCATCTTGTGGAAGAATTGAAAAGAGGGGACTGTTAGTGTGTGCGCGTGGTCAATGGTGGATTTTTTTTAAACAAAATTTCCTCAAACCTTAGCACGCTCATTTTGCTATAGATTTTTTTTATTATTATTATTATTGAAGTCCAGCAAAGTGGAAGATTAGTGTTAGCATATTTCTTGAATCTTTACTTAAGAGCATTATCATAGACGCCAATCGAAATGCTCATTGAAAGCTTTAGCGACGGTCTTATCACTTTACAATTATCGTATTATCTAGCGGTTAGGATACGTGTTTTTTTTAGGCACCTTAAATCAAGTATAAAACTAGCATGAATAAGCTTTTATATCTGCATTCAAAACTTTTAAAAGAGAATCATTCAACACTCGAACCTTTAATCACACTTAACTACGATAATTTTTCACTGTTAAGCTAACACTGTTGGTTTTTTTTCTCCTAATTTGGAACTCATCTAGATTGTCCCAATAGCTCAGAAGGCCAAATAAAGTCTCGAGTGATCCGTATGTTTAATATAGAAATACTATTCTTTGAAATATATACATGTATATATATATATGAGAAAATTATGTGTGAGTCTAACTGAATCCGAATCAAAATACATCGATCATCAATTTACCAACCTGACCTGACTTATATTTACACCACTAGACGTGTATATATCGTCTAAAGCACATATTATTTTTATAATAATTTAGGGAATCAAATTAAAATAGTTAGAATTTGAAGAGTTTTGTAAGGATTAATTATTCATTTTCTCCTTGGCCAGAAAGACTGATCAACTTCTCATTCATTTTATTTTACTCTTCTTTCCTTGTAAGAAAAGTGACAAGTGCCATTCTCTTTGTTTCTTTCTTTCCTAGTTATATGCTAAAGTGATTCTATGTTTTTCTTTCTTTGTTTTCTCCCCAATAGAGGTAACCTCTTGTAATGCGTTGACCATAGTGCTAATGTTTCAAGTTCAGATTTTTTTTTTTTTTTTTTGGGCCCCCGAAAGGATGTCGGTTCACATTTTGGATGAACCATCTGGTGAAATTCTTTGGAACCCTCCATTAACGAAAGGCTATGTTATTATGGCGTGATCTTTATGTAAGTATATTCATTTCATGAGATGCCTTTTGTGGTCCTTTAAAATAGAAAGGAAGAGGAAGAGCTTTACGTAAACCAATATCTTATTTGCCATTTCGTATAGAAACTAATGTAAAGTTTGCCATCCCAAAAGGGGTAAGCATGCCTCAGCTCATTAATATTCGAACGTAATTTAAAACTTCTTTTGAAAACGAAAAAGATATTTGGACCATGACATTAGTGCCTTTGTGCCTCTTATAGCTTCCTTGCTTGTATAATATCAACTTTTTATTTCCATTCTAATTTTGGCTCCTTTTATTTTTGTTTAAGTGAGAAGTTCACACCCGACTCTATCACAAAAATATAGAGTTTAAATTCTCGCACCCGACCCGAGATAACAAATGGTTCCAGGCTGCATATTTCTGAACTCAAATAAAAAATAAAGGTTTCTTTCCTAAAAAAATTAGGGGTTGTATCTAATGGCCAAGATTAAGTATCACAATTTACAAACACTCTTTTAAAGCTTTTTTTTTTATTTTTCATAGAAAACATCATTTTGAAAATTAATTTATTAAAGATCTCATCCTTTTCCTACTTTAATCAAGCATTAAATCAATGTATACATTTTTGAAACGAGAATGTAAATGAATATAAATCCATCATAAAGGCTTTTATTTTTTATTTTTTATTTTTGAAGTGACATCAGTAGGCGTGTTAAAAAAAATGTCATTGCGGGTGAGGGATTCTTTCTGAAGTGAAGTTGCAATATGGCCCACGTAATATGGAAGATTTATCGTAAAGTATAGACAATAAATGGATATTGATCCTGTACCAACCCTTTCTGTGGCCCATTTATCATCGTAATTGTTTCAACCGTAGATCTCTTTACGTTGTTTAGATCTGCAATCCGAGTCGTCAAACTGGCCTTCCAACCCATCAGAATTAAACAAAAAAAAACATAATCCTACGGATCTAGGCTACTTTGCTAAACTGGACCCCACTTAATCAACCTGATCCATCACAAAACTGAAACCACGTGCCAGACACAACAGCAAAAACAGTTTCCAAATACAAACTATAGACACACAAGGGAAAGTTGATATTCTAGATTTACCCTAAAGATCAACTCCACGCATCGCTCGCCACGTGTACTAATCCTATTCGTGCCGGACACGATTACCCCTTTCCTTCTTTTATGTAATCGGTTATCTTTCTTCCTTCCTCATTCTCTCTCTCTCTCTCTCTCTGTCTGGAAAAATTTCCACTTTCTTTTCCCACACTACCACGTCTTCTCTCGATCCAAACACTCTGAATTCCATACCCTAATCCAGCTCTCCCCTTTCTTCCCCGACGGATAAGGCAGAAATCTGGAGGGCCTTTCCTCTCCTTGTCATTACAGCCAGGTTTGTGCTTTCAATTTGTCTTTTTTAGTTTCTAATTTCGTTCAGTATGATTTGATCTCAATTTCTGTTCTTTCTTTTCGATTTGCGTTTTCGGGATTGTTCGATGATTGGATCTGGTGCTAGTTTTGTCATAGAACTTGTTTGTACTTTCACATAATTGTGTTCTGTATCTGGATTTGGATCACGCACGTACAGATTAGGATACATGTTGAATTGAATTATTATATTGTTTCAATCTCTTTTATGGATCTTCTTTCAGAGATATGGGTTAATTTGAGTGTGGACTTTCCTTCTGTTTGGTGGGCGAGAAAATTTATGGAAGATTGAGAATTGGGAAAATTCTTGTTTGATGAATAAGTGATTGGTATTTTGGTGTTCTGGAACCCGATTATGTGAATTATAAGAAGATTGGATATCAATTTATAATTTTTATGATATTTCGGGGATGAAGTAAAACATTGGTGAATCTGATAATGAGGTTGCTCTTTCTTACTATTTAGGGTGAGGGTTTTGTAACTTTAGATTTTTTATCTGCGAAATTCTTTTTAATTTTGGAAATTGGTGTTGATTTGATCCCTCCTAGAGGTTTCAGATCTAATGTACGCGTTATATTGGGCTGATATTGTTAAGTAAATCAGCAGATACTCTCCTGGGAATTTCTGCTGTTATATTGGATTGATGAAACGTCTCTTGGTTTGGTTTATTGCATAGTTTTTACTGGGTTGAGGATAATAATACCTCTGTGAGGAGCTAGGTGAAAACTCCTTGGTTGACGCTTTAATTTTGTTTCATAATTTTGTTTTAGCTTTATGGTGACATGTTGAGTTTTTTTTTTTTTCCCTGTGCAGTAGGGAAGGCCATGTGAGCTGTTCGAAACAGGTTTTAGTTGTTGGTTTACAACTTTATTTAGCATTGCTGTTCATTTGGCTCCCTCAACATGGGTAAATGCCAGGGTTGTGGGAAATTAGGAAGAATGGTAGCAAGAGGTGGATCTGTGAGTACTTATCAGTGTGCTCTTCTGCTATCTCCTGTTGTTTCTGTTTGGGATTGCGTTGTCCGTAAAATGAGGTACTCCTGCAGACCCGAGTGGGTGTAGTTGTCGGGATTACAACGTTAAATTAGTTTTCAATAAGGTAATTAATTAAATATACTTGGTAGTATAGGGGGAAAAAAAAGAAGGAAACACAGTTATAGGGTGATGCATACACTTTAGAGGAATTTTTTTTTAAGTAAAGAAGTTGAGTAAATTCAACTAAGTAGTTAGAGACCGCTAGTCTGATGGATAACATGGCATGTAATAAAGCGCAACCTGTCGTGAGAAAAGTGAAGAAGAAGCAGGTGAAGGATGAGTTAGATCGTCAAAAACAGGCTGAGAAGAAGAAAAGGCGCCTGGAGAAAGCCTTGGCTACTTCCGCAGCTATCATTTCTGAACTAGAAAAGAAGAAGCAGAAAAAGAAAGAAGAACAGCAGAGGCTCGACGAAGAGGGTGCTGCAATCGCCGAAGCTGTTGCTCTGCATGTCCTGATTGGTGAAGACTCAGACGAGTCATGTAAGATTGTCTTGAACAAAGAAGAGGGATATAACCCTTGGGATTGCCCTAGCAGCATTGATCTTTTCATGAGTGGAAGGAGAACAGGCTTTCCTTGTCAGGATTCTTCCATGTGTTCACTTGAAGGGATTGGATGGGTCTCCAATAGTTACAAATCAGGGTGCAAATGGGGTAGCTTAGGGAACGGTGAATGGTCATTTTCATCTGGGATCTATGAAAGGGATTTTCATGCTCCGGATCTCGATGAATCTGGATGGAAGACTACAGGATTCTCTGCTGCTGGTCTCATTGCAGCACAGGCTGTTTCATCTCTTCATATAGCAGAGGATGCACATGAAGACACAATTGTCCTCAACGGAATGCTGAGACGGTAGATGACAAGGTTGCAGTCGTTTTATGTCGCTGAAAGAGCCCTGGTCATATTTTCTTGTGATGCTGTGTATATACTTTTCATGAATGTGTTTTTGTGGTTTTGTCGCATACAAATATATGTTGCTTCTTCAGTTTGAACATTGTCTACTGCAGCGTCTTCATGTTGTTAGAGGCTGCTACGTTTTCTGGCATCGAGTTTTACGACTTGAGACATCAGTTGACCCATCTTGGTATATTGCCAATAATTTCATTAATTAACAGACTTCTGACAGAGTATTTATATCTAATCCTTTGTGGTTGGGTTACATCTTGAATTACGCTAAATTCTTCGTGGCTTGTTAATCAATGCATCCGATAAACTTTGTGCCTTATTTAGCCTTGTAATGCAGGCAAGTTTGGCGGGTTCTTTTTTTTTAATGCCACTGTTTCAAGTTTTTGGGCAAGTCGTTTGAAATTGGATCCCGGAGGAGGTTTTTACTTTTACAATCCATGAAAAAGTATAGCTTGTCAAAATTATATAAATTTTCTTTTGTTAAAACAAAGGTAATACAAGATACTACTAACCAAAAATCTGCCGGTTCAAAATTATGACTTACTATGATTCTCTGTATTGATTGAGGCACCTACATATAAATTTTAAATAGGCTCGGTAAAAAGGCTTTCACGCACGTTGCCTTCTATCAAGCAACATGCGATGAATAAATAACTGATCCTTACAAAGCAAGGCCAAACTTAACTTACGATTACAGAGAAGATCAACCAGTGCAGACCCTCGCAGCTGCTAAGAAGACTTCAGCCACACGCTACAGGGAGGCTCACAAAACAGGTTCAGAATCAAGCATTAATGGCGAGAACAAAAGAACGGCAAAATCAATCTAAACAAAGCATTTAAAATTTCTTGGAGCATTCATGAACAGATTACAGTTGTACAAGCAATGAAAATTTTAAACTGATACACAAATGAATAACAAAAGTCAATCTTGTTGCATGGTTTCAGCTAGTTCGCACAACAAGCATCCTTCATAGAATGAACCATCAAATGTCATGCCGCGACTGAGAATTTTGTCGCAATGGTGTTAATGCATCTGATTGCTGATGTTGTCGAAGAACATCCTCTTCGTGGTTCTCAATTGCTGAACTACTACTAGAAGGTTTAGCACCCGAAGTAATTTGGTCCTTGAACCAAGCACCTTGAAATCTAGGGGAAGCAGTGCCTCTGTTTGAATTTCCAGAGGACTCGATAGAAGCACCAACATTGCTAGTAACACCCAAAAGGAAACGATATGCCACTTTGCTCGCTGACACAATCTCTGTCTTGGCTTGTCTAAACTGCAAACACCAATGGAAACAAATACATTTTAAGCCAAAGCTCAAGGTTCAAACCCACAGACACAGAGGCACGCGCATGAAAATGAGATGGGTGAAAATGGTTTTGTTCTAGAAAATAAGACTTTTGGGGAATTGTCCTGAAAATGTTTTTGAAATTTTTGCCTCAAAAAACGTACAAAACATTTCCAAATATTCCTAAAACAATAACAAACGGGCCAATAATATCCATAACTACATGAAAAGAAAAAGGGGGGGCCCATGTGGAAATTGTCATCTCCAGCTATATTTTTTTGTCAATTGAATGTAGAATGCACATGTATTAACAATCCTTATAAAACCTACGAGAAATTAATTATGCTTAGGACCAGAAAATCATATTAAGATAGGAAATTAAAGAAATTAAATATGTTAACCCCTCGATAAGCACAAAGGACTGAAATTTGAAATACAACACAAAAAGATTAGAATTTAAAACATTATCTTCTTGCAGGAAAGCCACTCACCCGAAATGCCGTGTTTCCTGCTACTTCCATGGCAGCATCACCCGCATGAGCAAAACGATTGACCCAGCCTGTTATAAGCAAACAAGTTTACAATATGAGCACTGGGTAATCTTGAGAATACAATTTGAAAATAAAGTAAGGCAGATGGTGATACAGACACATAGGTTGTAACCTCATTAACTAAACTAAATTTAGTAGAAAAGTTGTTGTAACCTTCCCTGCAAACCATATATGCCTATGATTGCAAAGTCTTGTGCATCAAAACAGCTCGTGGTACTCTTTTTATATAATGTATAATTTTTCAAGGAAATGTCCCAGAAACTCAGTAGCAAATTATTCTCAAGGTATTTGGTAGTGAATGTTGGTGATATTGATTAACTGGCCAACTTTTGAAATCCAACAACAATATGAGAAATGCAGTTTTAGTAAAACTGTCAGCATGGTCGAAAAGTTATTAGACATGATGTATAATGGTCCGAGACAAATGCACATACATTCATCAACTGCATTGCATAAATGAATTTGACATAACATACACATCCACAAGGCAAATGACCAGACAAGTAAACTGTGAAATGGGAAAACATGATAATCATATATGCTTTGATAATCCCAGTTCAGACACAAAAGGTTGACTGAAAGAATTTCTTCACCACTCAACCAGTAAATGTAAAGCATCAAAGTTTGAGACTAGCTGGCAAAAAAGATAAAATCTTAAGCAAATTACCTGGAAGCTTTGGCACACCAAGCATTTCACAGAACACATCACAGAAGTGATTGCAGTTCTTTGATAACAAATCATACGAGTTTCCGGGCCACTCTCTGCTAAGCTCCCTCAAGATCTGATTTACCTTCAAGACTGAGCAATTTGTTGTACCAAGGACAAGGGATTCACGATACGTATACATCGGATTCTTTCCAGATGGGCAACTAAAAACTCCAGTTCCTTGTTCACAGTACCCAAACGACCATTCATCCTCTCCATAAACCTATCACGTAGCGTAAATTATCCCATTAACTCTGTCTACACTTCTCTTCGCCACATCAAACAAATGAAAAGCAATACATACTTCCAGCACTAGCAAGTCTAACCGGAGAAAAACACAATGTATTTTAGTCTCTAGTTCATAAACTATCAGATGAAATTTAGCATATAGAAAACACTAGAAATAATGTAAAGCAAAAATGACACAAGCATGAAGGGAAAACATGGAAATGATCCAATAATAATAATAATAAAAATAATTCCATACAAGTTGGATCAAAAAATTTTCTTCTTTCGTCAAACTAAAGAACCACCTAAGCAAGTTTCATTGTGATGGGAAGTGAAACCTCAAAAATATAACGAAATGACATGAGAATAACACAAACTAAATTATCCACGATCCGAAATTAAGATCCAAGAAAATATCTAATTCGCAGAAATTCCATCAATTAAAAATGTGATTAGTAAATAGCACAAGCCATAGTAAATCCACATGAGTCAAAATCCTAGGTCACTCCTAATACCCGCAACAAACTCAGAGATGTTTAAATTGCACCAAACTCAAAACTCCAACTACCTGAAAACCAAACGGCAAAACCCTAGATCTCACAATCAATACACCAACAATCACATTTACCCAGAAAATCACATACCAACATGTATGAAAAAGGCATGAAGATAGAGTCCAGAGGGAAAACCTGTACGGCGCTGTGGAAAATGCCGCCGAGGCCAATACCGTCCTTGAAGATCCTGTTGATCTGAAGAATGGTGTTGTTCGTCTTCTCCGATCCGCTGTTCGTCACGTCGTATATATGCAGTTTCACCTCCGTCATCTTCTTGTCTGAAAAACCCAAGCTCCCTCTCTATCTAGAATTCAAATCTGAAAAACCTAACTTCCAAAAAAAAAAAAGAGAAAAATACTCCCCAATTATGATTCAAATTGGTTTTGAAAAATTCCTTCACTGCATTTCTTTCTTCCTTTCCAGTTCTCTGTGATCTTCCCTTTCTCTCTTTCTCTCTCTAAAAATGGAGATTTTGAAATCCTCGTCTCGAAATTCTAAAAATTCGCGGACATTTTTTCTTTTGTCCGAAAGCGCTTGCATTTATAGAGTTTTTAACAAAGAGTGCGCGAGAAAGGAGTCTGATTTTTCCAGACAAACAGAAGATTGAAAGTCGGGACTTAGAGAGCGAACCCGTAATTTTTGACGGCTTTTTTTTTATTTTTCCGGATGAAAATAAAAACGAAGTAATTCATTTACGAAATTACCCTTGAGTTTGGGCAAAGTTGCGGTTGATTGACTGTTGTTTTAACATAGCAGTTTCGCCGTCGGAGAGTGTTTTGAGGCTGCGTTTGGTTCATGGTTTAAATTATTTTACTATAGTATTTTTTTTACAAAAATTTAAATTTTTATTCAAATTTTTTATTCAAATCTATAAACCAAACGGACTCTGAGTAGTCTCGGTGATTTGTCGAAGTAGGATAAGCACGCCCACATGGACATGCAAAGTAATATAAACGGCTAAGACACCGACAGCGTTTTCTAATTGACGATAATGCCCTCCTGCACGCCCACTTGGACACGCAAAGTAATATTAACGGCTAAGATGCCAACAGCGTTTTCCAATTGACGATAATGCCCTCCTGCATTTTGTGTTGATAAATATTACACTTGGATTGATTTATGCCGTAATAAAAAATATTTATAAAAAATACCACACTATTGACACAATATATTTAAAGTATAAAATATACCTTTAAGTTTTATGGTTCATGTCAATTAAACTCTATAGTTTTTTATTAGAATTCTTGTTGATCAAAAGAGTATAGTTATTTAACAAAGCTGCTTTGTTCAAATAGCATGAATACAAGACTTTTTTTGGGCCATGGCTAACTTCAATCCATTAAGTTTTTTTTTTTTTTTTTGACAGCTTCCCTAATTATCTCTTTCAGGGCTAAATGGGAGAGACTCCACCATTGATGAGATAATTAGGGAAGGTGCCATAGAAAAACTTAGTTGATTGAACTTTGTCACACTCTAGAAAAATCTTGCAGTGGTTTGAACAAAATTATTTTGTTAGACAACTATACCTTTTGATCACAAGCATTTCAAGAAAAATATAGAGCTTAATTGACATAAACAATATAGCTTAAGGATATATTTTGTATTCTAAATATATTGCGTGAATGACTTTGTCATTTTCTACAAATATTTTTTCATTGTGGCATAAAACAATCCACGCCTAGAATTTGTGGCATTCTTGTAAAGACCCCATCCAAAAAAGGAAAAGTTTTTAGAGAAAATTACATGTTATGCTATACTTTTAAAGCTATATTCATTTATGCCACACTTAGAAAAAAGTTATGTCACACTATCATTCATATTACATGTTAAGTTATGATACAAGTAAACAAATGCAACATTAATAAATAAAAAGTAAATCATAAAAGATGGTATTTATGAAAATTCTCCCTTTTTTTTACATGTAGCAAAATTTTAGTTGCAAAAGTTGAAAAACAACAAAAGTTTTCAGAATATTAAGAAGCAAAAATTAAAATACATGACCCAATATCTAAAATATCTTAAAATGTCTTTAATTATATAGCGATTATTTTAATGACATTTTATTTTGTACTATATAATTATATAGTAATTATTTAAATGATATTATTTTGGGAAATAAAGTATTTATAAACTGGAACAATGTTTTAATTCAATCAACATGATTAGATTATTTATCTCATTAACCCTATTAAAAATAGTAAAAATTGATATCATTTAAATAATTATTATTCAATTATATAGTATAAAATGTGATATCGTTATGATAATTAGTATATAATTTTTATTTTACAATATTTTTAAAATTTTGCTAAACTTCAACTCGACCATAATAATTTTACTATACAGTGTAATTAGGATTTTTGGGTATCCTTGGACTTATTAATAAGTAACAGTTTTGACCTTCATTTTTTTTGGGTCAATCGGAGCTAAAATTGAATGTTTTTTTGTAAGTTTGATTTCTAAGCGAAGTAGCTTTGTAACAAACGATGGATTTTTAAATTTTATTAAATAATCAACTGTTAGACATGTATGTCTTTAGGAGTAAAAATGTAATATGTTTTGGAGACATTTTTATCAATAAGAAATTTATTTATTATTTATATATATCAAATCTTGTCCTCTTTACGTTCATATTTGTTGAATATATGTTAAGCAAACAATAGCTTGAGACTGTTGGCCTAAACCTTTAAGAATTAGGCATATTATGGACAGATTATGCAGAAGACATGATTCTTAAGGTGACGGTCTAAATTATAAGATCCGCAATCGAGGGAATAAAGTTAGGCACTTTATTCATGTAAAAATTGTTATATTGTCTAATCTCTATTGGGAGATAGTTTGTCTTGACCATCGGAGGTGGAGTCCGTGAATAGAAACATTAGCACGTTGTCATAGGTGACGATGTATTGGATCAGGATATAAAGTGAATTGATTTGGATTAATAATTCTATCTCAGCGAATCAATTCACTTTAGACAATCATTTGTATTGTATCTTAATCCTGAGATGAATAGTGGGCCCGTTGTCTTGACTTGTGTCTTTTGATGTACCCAAGGGTTACACCCATATTTTAATAGTGGTATGCATGCCTGTACATTAGAGGCATGACTCTTAATACCGTAGACCTGTTATTCATAGATATGGAATCCATAGCTCCTCTTTAAGAGTAGTGATATCCTCTTATGTGCGTTATCCTGTAATTGAAAAAACTGGAGCGCTTAACAATTTGGATATATAGGTGTAACCGAATGAAATATTGTCTTTGGATGGTAAGTTTTACGATGGTAAGATAATGGAATGTGAGATAAAAATAATCAAAAAGGTAAGACAGAACTTATTCTTAAGCTGACTATAGATAATCCTATGAAGATACGATACACTATGATGCGTCATAGAGACTTAGCTACACGGGCTTCGTAATTCTATATTGTTCGAGAGTGCAGCTCCAAGCTTTTAGTGGAGTAGCGTTGGAGTTTATAATTATGAAATGTATATATGAGATATTGGGTTTCATAATTAAAGGGAGCTTGAACTATATAGATCCATTTGGTCTCATTTGCTAGCTCACAAAATCCTGTAATGATACGATGTGTTTTTCCAATAATTGGTGACTTATGTCGGATTTATTAGATTTGTTGAAATTCAGAAGAATCAAATAATTCATGTCTATTTATCGGTTAAATTAATTTTGTGACAAAATTAATTCAAGATAAACTTGTTGAATTATTATAATCGGATAATTCTTGTCTGTTTATCAGTTGATTTAATTTTAGATAAATTAAATCAAGATAAAATTGTAGAATTATTATGAATTCATTTATTTTCCTAAAGATTATCTAGATAAAGTTATTTTAATTAGATAACTTCTCTATTGGGTTATTTGAATTAAACTGAGATTTTATTCTATAGAATCTCAGGTGAAAAATAAAAGATTCATTGATTTTTTTTAATCGACAGTTCGGTATGCCAATCCTCAAGATTGGCCTGTCGATGGGATAAGTTTGGCATGCCGATTAGATAGATCGGCATGCACCGCATGATAAAAAGAGCACGTGTTTTTACACGGATTTAATCAGATATTGATCCAAGTTTAATTCTGACTTAAATTTTGAGGCATTATCTGATAAAGACTGACTCATGGACCCAACCTCTATAAAAAGGGAGTGAGTCTCATTATTATTTAGATCAATTAAGAGATTAAGAGTGAAACTCTACAAGTGAGATTCTGAAACTTCCTGAGAGCTCTTGTTCGCAAATCACGAACACTGGCTTTAGGTTATCTCAATTGGTTGGAAGGAGAGTCACCTGGTGGAAGAGCCATGTGTATGAGCCCACACTCACTCCGATTGCGGATAGAGAATAGCAAAGAAGACCAATTGGTTGAGGCTCTTTTGGAATGTTATTTCTCTTCATAGATTTCAGGAGTTCTTCGGCATTCAGAGGTTAGTAAGATCTAGTTAATTTATGCATATAGCATGTCAAACTTATGTTTTGAAAAATACTCTAATATAAAATTTTTAAAATTCCGCTGTATACTATTTTTTTCAACATCAACTTATTCTAAAAAAAAGTCAAAATAATGTGTGAACTTCAAGTTATTACATGATTAAAAAAACCGTGCAAAAAGGAATTAAGTTAACAAATTAATCGACAAAAAATGCAACTAAACCATCACAAAGCTAAGAGTTTCGAGACTAACAACATGAAAAACTAAAATCTAAAATAATGAAGCACAATTAAAATAGAAAGCAAATCGAGGTTCGATCGTATTTTTATGAAATTGTTTAGAAATATAGTTCGAACTAAAGGTTTGAATCTAATACTTTTAACAATTTAAATTTTATGAAAGAAAACATTACAATAAAGTTGGTTTAAATAAAAAAAAAAAAAAATCGTTCCACTATATTCTCAAAGGAGTTCAGAATTGGGAATTTTTTTTGCTTACATTTCTGCAAAGGGAATATCAAAATTCTCTGATCCAAAGAAAACGAATTTACAGGCTTATTATTGAAAGGGGACAGACATAAGTTGCCCACAACTTGTATTAGTGGCAACCCTCTAATGGTGGAGACTGTCTAGAGGCTTCTCCAATCATCCCAACCAAATGGATATTCCATTGGACAGAAATTGGCCTAATGTTTCCAGCTAGGCTTGGGACCCCCCACAGCTAAGTTGCACTTCTGCAAAACACAATCACTACCATCAAATCTGCACTATACTGTTTCAGCTAGTAAAAAAAGAAAAGAAAGAAAGAGAAGAAGGTTAGTAGGTAATTAAAAAAATACATACATACGTACATACATACATGTACACCGATAGATATTGTTCCAAAGTGTCACATTTTTATCAATTGGTTTATTAGTAGATCCAATGTTTTAGAATTATATCTTACCAAATAGGTTTTTTTTTTTCATATTCTATTACAGAATTTTCTTGAAAAGAAAGTTGATTCGCGTGGTATATTAGTTTTCCACTTCAAAGTTGTACTGTATTTGAGTTTGAATCAATAACAACATAAAATTAAGTATTCCTTTTTTCCTATTTTTCCTAGTGGTACGTCTGCAGTCTGTACTACTGTAACTATTCAACCAAATTTAGAAGTCAATATTTAGGCTTAATTGTTTTTTTGTCATACATACATACATACATACATACATGCGTATATATATTCTCTGTTTGTCTCTTATAGGTTGCAACAAGCTTGGTTTCCAATCATTTTGCAGTGTACAATATACAATTCTAATCGCTTCAAAACATCACTCCGATATTTTGGTCATGCTGTCCCAACAAGGATAGTTGTGTAATTAGGAATCATGCATAATTCTGACGAAAAGAATATATCGACCAAAACTTGTCAAGGAAAATTTCGAATTCATGGGCTCTTACTAGTTTTTGCAATATTCATTTATTGGGTGTTTGGTATTAGTTAGTTCTAACTAACTTTTAAGTTAAAAACAGTATAAATCTCTCACGTGTTACAGTAAAAGAAAAAAAATTACTACAATATAAAGCTTTCACATGCTATAGTCTTTACGGTTCTAACGAATGATTCTATCCAACATACTAAACACCCTAAAGTAACATACAAAAATACAGAGGCAATATTTTGGTAGTGAACAAATTCCCTGTATAGCAAGAAAACTCATTTATTATTTTCCGTAGAAATTGGTGTTATAGAAGTATGTATTGCAATCAAAAAGAAAAATGATGAAAAAAATAATGGTGAAACAAGGAACAGGACTTCGTGTTAAATATTATCTGGATAGCTTATAATATTTGTTGCTCAGGAAGATAAGTGATAAACGGATTGGATACTAGAGCATATAAGACTAAAGTCATCTGCCATCATTGGTAAGCAATTGAGAAAAAACTTGGCTGGTGTTGATTTCTGAACCGCCATTACCATTAGTTTCCTCTGTTCTAGTTGTTGGAAGCTCATGTGAATCAACAATGACATCTCCTTCTTCTTCTCTTTCTCTTTCCCTTCTTGGTCCAGCTTCTTGAAGATGAAGAGCATGTTCCAAATTCCACAATACATCACCCATTGTTGGCCTATCAACACCATACTCAGCTAAACATTTCTCAGCCGTTTCTCCAAATTTCTTCAAAGAGCTCGGTTTAATCTGTCCAATGAGACGGCGGTCGATGATCTTCTCGAGCATGCCTTTCTTCTGCCATCGAAGTGCCCACTCAGCTAAATTCACCTGTTCTCTTGCAAGCAACGGATCAACTGCCGGTCTAGCACAGAGAACTTCGAAAAGGACAACCCCGAATGAGTAAACATCTGACTTGTCTGTTAGTTGCTGTCTGCGAAAGTACTCGGGATCAAGATAGCCAAAACTGCCTTTGACACCAGTACTTACATGGGTTTCATTCAGACATGGACCGGATCTTGAGAGACCAAAATCAGCCACTTTTGCCACGTAGTTTTCGTCGAGCAAAATGTTGGTCGATTTAATGTCACGGTGGATGATTCCTTGTGCTGAACCGGTGTGAAGATAGTGAAGGCCTCTTGCTGAACCAATGCATATTTCAAGCCGTTTCTTCCATGACAAAGGCAGAAGACCAGAGCCATACAAGTGATTTCTCAAAGTTCCCTTCTCCATGTACTCATAAACCAGTATCATTTCCGATTGTTCTTCGCAATATCCAACAAGTGAAACGAGATGGAGGTGGCGAATTTTCGACAATATTGTTATCTCAGTTTGAAACTCGGGAAGGCCCTGTCTAGATCCTGGCATACCTCTCTTCACCGCAACTTTTGTGTTGTCCCTCAGAACCCCTTTGTACACAATGCCAAATCCACCAGAACCTATAATCCGACTCTTGTCGAAATTGTTTGTTGCCAATAGTATGTCAGTGAAAGGAATTTTCAAACCAAGATATCCATTTGGAGATGCAAGTGTAGTTCCATCAGACATTCTACTCAGAGAACTTCCTCCAAACACTCGTAAAGGCGTCCACCCCACACTTTCTGCAGGCCTCGGTTTTGGCTTCCTCTTCTTCTGTCTCAAACAACACAGGATTCCAATCATCACCAAACACAGAAGAATAACACCTCCAACAACCAAGCCCAGCAAAATCCAAACACTCTTGTTGTTTCCACCACTCGGTCGGGAATCAACAACATTCACCATCCTCATGATCTCCGCACCATTAAGAATTGCATTAATCCTCGAAGGCGAGCTAAGATCAGAAGGACCAACACTGATTTGCATAAACCCCAAATCATCCGAATCCACTACGAAATCGATGTAAATCGGAGACGCAAGCACATGAACCGTAAGAGCAGACAAATCGAGATCCCTATAGGCGGAATAACCATTGATGTAGACGTTAAAGTAAAGCAAATTAAGCGCAGGGCTAACTATGTCACAGAAATGCAAACGAACCAAGTGTCTAACACCTCCAGAACTTACTGGAAACTTCCATGTGACATTAAACCTAGCATCCAAAATGAAATTAGTCTTGTTCATTTGCTGGGCCGTCATATAAACAATATCAGGAGCAATCTCTCTACTCGCGCCTCCTTTCTGATAATTCGGAGTAGCGGTGCTAACTGCAGGCTTAGCAGAAGATTCGAGAACAAGATATTCCTCATCAGGAAGCCAAGTCCTCCATAAAGTGTCATTAAAAGGTGTTAACTTTGAGCCTCCGACATTAATCCTATGAACAGGTTCAAAAATCTGCGATGACAGATTCTTGTACTCCTCAACTCCCTCGGGCCTAACAAATTTAGCGCCATAGTCGACGATAAAGTCGTCGGGAGCGGAGAAAACTTCGATTCCATTAACGTAAGCAAAATCCGAATTTCCGACGGGACTGAACAGAATCTCGAGCTTGTCTCTATGTACTCTCAATATGTACTCTTTAACCAGAGTGTCCGAATCTCTAACATTGTCTAGATTTCTCAGAACCACAATCCCATCAACGGAAACGGTGAAATTCGCAGAAGTCAAGGCGAAATCTTGGGAAACAAAAGGAGAGAAGTGGAAACGTACTATGTGAGTGCCGTTTTTCCTGATGCGGAAGGAGTAAACCGCCGCCGTTTTGAAGACCCTGGCTGTAGCGTAGAGATACGAAGAGTTTGCAGATGGGTTGTCGTTGTTCTTGTTCTTGAGCTGAACGGACCGGTCCGCGGAGAGAAAAGCCGAACCGGGTCTGGACGAGTCGCCGAGGAAGACGCGGTTGAAGAGAGTTGCGTTGGAGGAGGAGCCACAGTTGAGGAGGTAGTTGTCTGAAGGAGTGAAGGAGGCTTCTGAGACGCTTTTTAGGAAAGAGAGAAGAGAAAGAAGAGAGAGAAAGTGGAGATAACTACTCTTCTTCTGCTCC
This sequence comes from Artocarpus hirsutus, assembly GCA_946598075.1. Taxonomy (NCBI): domain Eukaryota; kingdom Viridiplantae; phylum Streptophyta; class Magnoliopsida; order Rosales; family Moraceae; genus Artocarpus; species Artocarpus hirsutus. The sequence goes on from CAMOHE010048275.1 coordinate 45,293, forward strand.
TTCTTCTCCATGGAAGCAGTTTCAAAATCAAGAAAAGCTCATTTACTCTTTAGAAGAAGGGTCACTTTTGGGGTTTGACTCTGGAGGTGAAAGATTTGGAAAAGTGGAAGACTCTCGAAGAAGTGCGGTGGTGGGCACAAAACTAGTACCAGTCTGCAAATGAGGTTTGAGATATATGATGGAAGAACATGTTTGATGAGATGGACAATTCACAAATTACAAAAGAGTTGGATTTCATTTTCATGCACTGTTTTTGGTCACTGCCCGACTGGAGCGCACACGTCTTTGGTCATTGGGATCTTATATATTCTCTGCACCAGTATCCATAAAAGTCTTCAAAGATGAAAGTCCGTCATGCACTAGCCGAGAGATTACTATTTTGTTGAGTGTTTTTAATTTATTTATGATCTACAAAGAACTATTAGACACGGTCTGTTTGAAAAAATAGTTCAAACAAAATTTTTATATGTTAGAGTAAAATGTTGTAGCATACAGTAAGAGTGAATAAGAAATCCAACAATTTAACTTATCCAATAAAATTTAAGATAATTTAAATCCAACAAATTCAAATAATAATTTTCATTAATCCACCCAATCTAATTTTTCATTTAGCAGGTTTAAGTTAAGTTTTTCATAAAATGAGATAATCTGAACTCACTTAATTTAATATATATATAATATGTGTTATATATATATATATATATTAATTTTGATATAACCTTAAAATTAAAAAACATTTATTTATATTAACATAGTTTATAAAGATTTATTCTCTTTGATCTCAAACTTTTATTTTTTACTTTATACTTTCTAATATACATTACATTCTATACTACACAATCCCTTAAAAAGACTTTGTCATTTTTGACTCCATTATAAACACCTCGATTGCATTTCGCTTACAAAACCTTGTTTATCTACTTCTTCACTTCAAAATCCTAAAAAAAAAAACCTTCTTTCTTGTTTTGTACGTTTGAGTGGAGGTGCTTAGGGTTAAAGTTGATAATCGTGCAACATGTTGATTGTCTTTGATGTTTATTGACTAAAAAGATATAATTTGTTTTCTTAGTTTTTATTATGTTTTATTTGTTAGATATGACTTATGTATTTGAGTTTTGTTAGACATCAAATATGTGATAAGTTTTAGGTTTTTCTTTATATATTTCTTATTTTGGTAATTTGTTACTTTGAATTTTTTTCCTTTTTATCATGCTCAAACTAATCAATACATCCAATTCATTCGAACTTTAATTAGATAGGTTGCTTTTAAAGTTTTGGTTCATTTAGTGGATTAGATTTATATTTAACCCACCTGAACTTTGATTGGATGGGTTGAAAAATTCTTAAAAAAAAAATCTACATAGAATGTCCCCCATATGACACCCTTTATTAAAATTGCTCTCCTATCTTTATGTTTTAACTGCCCATTTTCTTCCTTTTTTTTTATAATTCTATTTTACTATTAATTCTTTTTCCCTTGTTTTACTAAAAGAAAAATATATGAAAGAAAAAAATCTAGCGGATTCTCTTATGAGAGAATAATGAAAGGAGATAACGTAAACTTTTAATAAATTATCAATTTTTAATAAAGGGCAACTTAATCAATGGTTTAGTAGATGATATTTTTAATAAGTTGAGGCTTTTTTGTAAGTTTTTCTTTTTAGAATCTACGTAATCTGTCGACTCATTTCTAACATAAAGCTCTCACATGTTACCGTTCTTAGACAAATGTGACCTTTTTATACAAATCTAACAATCAAAAAGCAAAGATTACTTTTTTATACAAATCTAACAATCAAAAAGCAAAGATTACTTTTTCTGTACCTGCTGAAGAAATCTTTTTACAGAGTTCTTGGAACTTTTACTAGTTAGGACTGTTTTTTTAACCTCCGTCGGTTATGAAATGGATGGGGTTTAACCAGGGGAACAGGGCAGCGGATGAAGCCATTAAATAGCTGTTAAAGAGAGTAAGTTTCATCATATGCTTTTGTGCATGATAAATTTGACTTATAGGAGCAACTCCACAACAAGTGTCGATTTTGTATTTAATAGGTAGGTGGAATGAGTAATGCCATAATTTATGGTTGTCCATAATTAAGGACTAGTTGGATAACCAGAAAATGGTTTTTTTTTTTTTTTTCAATTTAATGCGATTTAAAGTTTGTCCTTAAAAAATAGTGTTTTTATTGAAACAAAGTGCCATTGCGGGCATGATAAAAGCGCTAAGAAGCCATAATTTATTATTATAAACAAAACAGTCAAATTATTAAGCATGTTTAACAAACGATTTAAACCATCTACGTTACGAAGCTAAAGCAAAAATTACTACAATGTAAAGCTCTTATAATTTTATAATTAATTTTTTCAGTTCAAACTGTTTGCCAAATATGTTAATTATTTTTACTAAAAAACCAACGAGAATTTTTATCCTTTACTTTTTTTTTTCCAACGAGTGTGTGCATATCTTCGATACAAAATGAAATCGTAAAAATGAAGTTGGAATTTCTTTTAATGCAGACATAAGATTATACTTGTGTTCTCTCAAATTTAATTTTCATCCCATCTTATTCCATATTATTTGAATCATTATCCTCACTTTCATTTTTAGCAATATACGTAAATCCTATTCTTGATGCTTGAAGCAAAGATTAACAACCAGTTCAACCATTCTTTACTCCAAATTAAGTGACAAATTAAAAATTTGTTTGAACTTGAAACAACCAAATCTATACAACTTAATAGCTAACAGGGTGTTTGACAATTGTGGTTAGAATCATGCTTGTGGTTTAAAATATTGTAGCATATGCGAGCTTTACACTATAGTGATTTTTTGTTTTTTACTGTAACATATGAGACTTTTATACTATTTGATAACTATAAATATAGTTCTAACCATAATTATCAAATACCTGTTAAAATTGAAAAGTAAATATTGGATGCCAGGCCAGGCAAGTGCTAAGGTTGGAGTGCCCACCAGCAATTCATCACATCCTTCTCTCTCCCTTGTTTTTTTTTTTTTTTTCTGTCTTTATAATTTCAATGAGAAAGAGACGCTTTTGTTCCAAATTGAAGGCCTAAGTGACGAGGATTCACTAATGACGTTATTAAGGTCCAGAGTTGCAACTTTCTCTGGACAATAACACCTTAAAAAACAACAAAAAGATGCGCCTAAACTTTGTTAGTAAGGAGTCTAAGCACTACTGAGGTTTATCTTCTCTTTATAAGATTAAAATGGACCTCATTTCGCATGTGATTAGAAAAAAAGACACGTGGGTCCATCACCATTTCAGCAATGATTGTGGGCCGATGGTGGTGGGTGGCTGTCAAATTGTCATTCTCATTAATTGTGGTTTTCTTTTATTTTTCTTAAAAAAAAAAAGAAAAAGAAAAGCAGCAAATCCTACGCAATCAGAATATCATCTTGACGTCCCGCACTAATTTTATCTTAAATATAAAAGGACAAGGGGAGGCATATGGTGGGGCCTTTTTTTCTCTCCACGGCTGGAGAAGGATCTAAACATTTAAGAAAGATCTCGGCAAAGCTTTCGGGTGGTTTTATATAATTCCATCCACACTGAATTTTTTACACTATAAATAATTAAAAAACCTATTAAATTAAAAAAAGTTAATAAATTCAACAAAAATCAAAATTAAAAATTTCTCAAAAAAATAAATCCAAAAACTATTGGAAGATGGTGGAAACTAGTGGTGGAACCACTTTTATTGTAGCATGTGAGAGCTTTACATTGAAGTAATTTTTTTTATTGTTACTGTAGAATGTGAGAGCTTTATACTGTTCATAACTGAGTTTGTGGTGGGAACCGGTTCCCACCACTTTGCCAAACACCTGGTTAGGGTGTTTAAAAGAGTGGTAGAAATCAATGATTAGAACCACTTTTACTGTAGCATGTAAGAGTTTACACTGTAACAAATTTTTTTATTATTACTGTAATATATGAGAGCTTTAGACTATTTATACCTGAATTTGTGGTGAAAACTGCGTGGTTAGAACCACTGCGAAACAAGGGTTATATATCAGCAATTCAAAAAATCACCAAAAAATTCATAAATTTTAGGTTACAATATTTAATGACACAATTAATACCTAATCAATTTTCAATCATAAATTAAGTTTCAAATTACAACATTCAATAACACAATTAATACATAATCAATTTCCAAACACAAATTAAATTTCAAATTACAACATTCAATAATACAATTAATTTTCAAACATAAATTAACTTCACATTAAAAAAAATTACAATTCAATCAAAACCCAGATACTTACTACACATAAAAAAACCCAGACGAAGAAGACGAGAAGCCAACTGCCATATTCCGATCTCTCTCCACCGCAACCCAATGATTCCAATGTCGAATGAGGAACAGATCCAAAAGGAAAAAAAGAAAAAAGAAAACCTCCGCTAAGATAAGATGAAGCATCAGATTGGTTTTGATCTTCAATTCAAAAAATGGCTTTGCCAGTGGATATGGTAGATTACGGTGAATATAGTAGAACTAGTGAAGGAGGAAGAAAAAGAAAGAATGAAGGTTTTTATTTTTCCTTCATATATGTCATTTTATTTTATTCTTTGTTACTTTTTAGAATAAATATTGTAATAGGATATAAGATCATATGTGATAGGTCTTATTTTAGTTTGATATTGTTTACCTAAATTCAAATATAATGTTGTATCTTACTGTAGGATCATTCTCGGCTGGTGGAGAAATTTTATACCCTCCACCATAGCATTGCCCAAAAGATAAAAATTTTGTAACGACATGCTTTGATAAGAAAGAGATAAAATGGAAGGATCAAGAAGCTAGTTGAGATCTTCTATCTTCATGTTAACCCATTCTTGAGAATAATGAAAAGCAAAATATAATACGTATTTGGTGCAATATAGTTCATTATTTTGGAGGTTATGTTTGTACGTGTCATGTAAAACTTAAGCATTGAGCATGCTAAGCCAAGAATGTTTCAGTTCGAAGAGTATCACGATCCGATACAATCCTACATGAAGCACAACATATCTAGTGTTATGTTAGTAATAATCAACAAATAACCCTCATCAATCACTCAATGGTTCTTACGGATTAATATAATAAAAGCAAAATCAGAGGATAAAAATAAATATTAGACACATGGGTTTATAGTGGTTTACTTTTAAATGAGTTACATCTATTGTATTTTTCTTATGAAGAGTTCGTATAATATATTCTTAGATTTCTGGAAAAATAAAAATGAAAGAAAATGGAGACAATGAAGCTGGGATTCGGAGGAAGAAGATAAGGGGGCCCGCATCTCTTTACTCTATCCCATTTATATATTATTGTATTGTTATTAAATAAGTAGTTAAAACATTATTAATAGGATGAGAATCTTCGTATTCTGTGTCATCCCATTCCCTTTGGGCGTTGTGTCTCTGCATGCATGGAGAATATACCGAGTCCCGTGGTATTAGTCTTAATTCCAAACTAGCTATTTTGACCGCTAGTCTTGCCATTTTTGTCTGTTTTTCTTAGAATGATGGGCGCAATAATGGATAGAGGCCATGAAGCTTGTTTAAGCTCGACCTCATGCTAAAAGAACGAGGTTAATTGATCATCTCGACTTTCACTCTATTTGAAATTAATGGATCAAGTTGAACTTTTCATTGATCTTCTTTCAGACCTTAGGCCGTCAAGATCTCATACAACATCTAGCATGTAAAGAGAAAAAATTGAAGGATTGAGAAGCCAGTTGAGGGTTTTTATGTTCATTTTAAGGCATAGAGAGTAGCCTATAAATACAAAACGACGCAATGCATATTCAGTACAACATGCACTATTTTTTAGGTCATGTTTTTGTACATGTCGTGTTAAGCTTAAGCATTGAGTACATTGAGCCAAAAACAACCGCAGAGCATCGTTATTCGATCCAACCCCACATGTATGACACAACACAACTCCTTAACATGTTATGCACAACATATTTAGCATGTAAAGTATATGTAATTTCATTTTAATTTTTTGTTTTTGATGTACAAAGAATTTTAACCATAAATACATGAATATTGTTTTCCTTATATAATTAGGCCTAAAAAAAATATCATCCTCATGAACCTCCCCTAATAATAGAAACATATTGACAACTACATTATAGATAAAGGTCTGAATATTTATTATTAATTTTTTAGAGTAGGTCTAATTACATTTTGAGAGCAATATTTCAAAAATGTTTATAGTGGTTTTCTCCTAAATGAAAATTTTGTTGGTTTTCGGGTTTACTTTGTCAAATCTAACTATCGAGTTGAAATAGAAAGAAGGGAGGAGGTGTGGTCTTCGGGGAAGGATGGTGATTCTCGTTAGTGGAACTGCCTTTGGAGTGCTCGCATGCCTACCAAGATCAAAACTCATGCACGGCGTGCTTAAAATTCTAGTGATCAACAAATCCATCATCACTTAAAAAAAAAATTCACTAATTTTGAGTAATTAAATGAAAAAAATGAGTATGAAGATTATGTATTTTATGGTTATTATTGTAACACCCGAGAATTTCTAATGCATTAAGTTAAGGATTGTATTAAGATGAAAAATACAATTTAAGAAAAAATATTGTATAATAACATGAAAAATTATACAGTATTAGAGTAATGCAGTGTAAGAATTAGACTGTTTAAGGTCATGTAGTATAAAAATTGGGCTGTTTAAGTTAAAGCAGTATAAGAATAATACTACTTAGAGAATATGGATGAATAAAAAATATTATGTTTGGCCTCTAAAAATAAGCCAGAGGCAAGTAAAATATTTTATACAGTTTAGGAATATGTTTTTGCACTGATTTTACTACGGCAGTATAAGAAAAATACTGTGTGGTGAAAAATTATACAGTGTAAATTTTTTGGTCCCACAAAGTAAACACCCAATTGAATTTTATTGGGCCACCCAGCCATGAAAGGTGGCCCAATCACCTTGTGCCACATGGTAACCCACTTGATTACCCATGAGTCACCCATATGGATAAGAAAGCATTTAATGTTGACTTTAGCAAAAAATCCCACTTCTTCTTCTTCCTCTAGCCACGACAGCCATAGAAGGACTCTGTCAAAAATTTTCTCAACCCAAATCTTTGCAAAACTAGCCCCAATTAAGTTCAAGAGGCAAAGTTTAAGGAATTTTAACAAGTTTTAAGGTAAAAACCTTAACTTTTTTCAAGGTTTTTCATGGTTTTTCTTGGGTTAAGGAAGGAAAGTTAATTCAAAGCATTTTTGTGTGAGAAATGCTTAGGAAAAAGGCTTTAAGTGAGCTCTTGGAGGGCTAGAAACCAAAAGTGCTATTTGGGGTAAGTTTTGAATTTTGAAGTTTTGAAATTATGTGATTTTTAATTTGATTTTTATTCTTTCAAGGGTATGTGGGCTTTCAAGCAAAGTTTTGCTTAAATCCCATAGATACATGAATTATGGTATATTGATGTTGTAAAATTTAGGGTTGAATTGTTGAAAATGTTAGTTTTTGCAAAAGTACTATTTTTGTAATTTTAGTACTAATTTTGCAAAAATAATGATTTAGCATAAAAATGATTGAAACAAAAGTTGGAACTGCCATTGCAAGGGTAGAGATACTGATTAAAAATAAATTTTTACAAAAACGTCCCAAGGACTAAATTGAAAGAAAAAGTTTCTTCTCGACAGATTTGAAAATCCGCCTAAAAGTCCCTCTAACGTGAGAATTTTGAAAAAGTTAAAACACAAAAGTTGTAGATCTCGATGAAACTATTAGACATTATGACAGTTCGTCAAAAATCTCAACCATTTGTGAGATTTTAATTTTACAAGAATTTGTTAAAATTGAAAAAAAAAATTAAAGGGAAAAAATGTCATTTTTCAATGGATTTTGAATATAGTACTTTGAGCAAAAATGTTCCTCATGGAAAATAGGAACTAATGGTTTAAAAAGATTATTTTTGGTTTCGGGGGCAAAAATGCAAATATTTTTTTATTGGGGCCAAAACTGAAAAATTGTGTGAAGACTGGGTTTTCACTAGAGAACGCTGGTTTCCTATACTGCTGTAGATAGTAAATGTTATAGATGCTAAATTTTAAGGATTTAAAGTTAGACAAGGAATGAATGAAAGAAAATGAGATTAAATACAAAATGGTCATTTTATGAAAAATGGCCAAAATGGACCCGAAACGCCCGATGTCAGGAAGCGTTTCTTAGTGGGAATTTTTTCGTATTATGTAGGTAATGAAATGTTAAAGTTACGCAATGGGTTTTATGAGGTTACGAGGTTGACAAAAAACCCATTAAGCGTAAAATCGTCATTATCAAAGAAATGGCAAGAACGGAGTCGAACACCCCGATTTAGCACAACGTCCTTAGACGGAAAATGTTTTATAATATGTTAAGTAATGAAATCGCCAATGAGACGGGAGATTTATTTAAGGAATGTTTAAGAACAAAGGTAACCCGGTGGGTTACAAAATTAAGTAAAGAGAAAGGTAAACCGATAGTATACAAATCAAGTTAAAATGAAAGAATGATTAGCGTTTACGCTTTATTATCAATCGAGTGGATTGATAAAAAGAAAGTTAATTGATAAGTCGGATGTCGTTTGATCAGGACATAAAAGCCGACTAATGGAAGGAAAAGGAATGAAAAATGAACGGAATAGAGAACGCTAGAGCATAGTCCGGGTAAGTTTAGACCTCACCTATAGCATGAAGTAAATAATTTTCAAATGCTTAATATATATATATATATATATATATGTTTGCAAATGTGTTTGCAATTGCTTTGCAAGTTGATTTTAAAGTATATTGCATTTATTATGCAAATGGTTTTAAAATTTAAAATAAGATTTGCAATTGTTATGTTTAAAGTATATTTGCATACTGATATGCATAATATTTTTTAAAAGTTCAAGTTATGATTTTCAAAGTATTTAAAGTATGTTTTGCATTTTGATAGTGCAAAAATATCTTATAGTTTAAGTTATAAGTTTTATGATGCATTTGTTACGTAATAAGTTTCAAAATAAAAATTATAATTTGCAAAATGTGATTGCATTATATATTGTATTTGTTATGCCATAAGCCTTAGAATATAAGTTATGACTTGCAAAATGTATCTGCGTTATAAGTTGCATTTGCTATGCAATAAGTTGCATTTGTTGTGCAATAGATTTTATAGTACAAGCTATGATTTACAAGCGTGTTGCATATGATGTGATTGCATTAGACATGCTCACTAAAGTTAATAAGAAGGTAACATAAAGATAAAAAGAAAGTGTTGTATCAGCCTCTTTGTTATGAGGTAAGGAAAGTAAAGTTAAAGATTAACCTCCTGGATATAAGGTACATGACATTGATGTTCGATGGTCTCAAGTCTTCCACAAGAGAAGCATCATGTTTATAATCTCATGATCGATGATGTTGGTATGAACACTAAAGTAAGATAAGGAAATTTAAGGAACAAGGATGGAAAGTTAAAGTAAGATAAGGAAAGATAAGGAACAAAGATAGAAAGTTAAAGTAAGATAAAGATAGTTAAGGAACAAAGGTAGAAGGTTAAAATAAGAAAAGAATGTTCATAAGACATTCATAATCGGAAGTTCATAATTGAGCATAAATAGAAACATGCATGTTGGTTTTTCTTATTTTCCTTGTTATGAAACATTTATATGTTATGGAAAACATTCTGAGAAATGTTTTTTGTTAAGTGATTATGAAAACATAAATGATGTTTATGAAGAGCAATCTGAGGATTGTTTTATGTTAAATATTTTATAAAAAGCGTTTATGAAAAACGTTACAGGAATGCTTTATGAAAAACGTTTTAAAAATGTTTTATGAGAAATGTTTATGAGAAACATTTATGAAAAATGTTTCAAGAGAAGGGTATTATGAGAAAAGGTTTTAAAGTATGTTTTAAATGATTTATGAGAATATGTTTGAACTCACTAAGCGAAAGCTCATTAAAAGTTTCTTCATGCTGTAGGTAATTTATGGGTGACCAGTAAGACTCGTTAGTAGAGTTAGGTGCTGCAAAGGACGGATGCGAAGAGTTGAGTATGGATACCACCACAGTTGCTTCCGCTACACAGAGAAAAGGTTTTCCACCGTTAAATATAGTGTTTTCAAAGTTTTAAGAAATATTTTCAAAAGTTTTAAGATGCATTGTACTAAATGTGTTATAAAATTATAAAGTGAAGTTTTAAGCTATGATTTAATAAATGTTTCTTATTAAGTTTTAAGAAACGATTTGAAATAGTTTTAAAGGTAATTGTTGAGTAAGGTCTCAACTTGAATGGTGACAGAGGTCGCAACAGTTTTTATGTACGTTTTAAAGGATGTTTAAAGAAAAAAAATTTTAATTCAGTATTTTTCTTACTAAGTTAGTAAGATTACTATTTAAGAACGATGTTTTAGAAAGTAAAGTGACTGTCCGAAAAGACGTGTCGTTACAATTATACCGTAAATAGTATCATTTTTAGGAGTGTTGGTTTGTTAGGTATTTTCTTATATTACAATTAGAAATTACACTATGGATCAAGTTACTATGTTGAAATTGAAACTTAAAATGATATTTAGAATATTTTAAAAAGAGATAATAGCTTTAAAGGTCCCTGGACTGTTAATATTGTGATATTTTAGTCCTTAAATTAATTTAATAAATTAAAATAGTTCTTGAACTTTTAATATTGCGACAATTTGGTTCTTAAATTAATTTAATAGGGTAAAATAGTTCGTGAACTTTTAACATAGTGACAAATTGGTCATTGAAATAACTTAATAGGCTAAAATAGTGATGGTCGACGCTGTAGTACTATGATGGCGTGGTACCATAGTATGGCTAGTCGGGTAAGGTAACTAGCAGGGGTAGCTACGGGGTGGTTTTGTTGCGAAGAGGGTGTAATTAGGGGTTGACACGAGATCAGTGCTATAAAGAGGAGTGTTGCAGGGTGAAGGCCATCGTAATCTTTTCAATTCAAATTTTAGCCGTGACTGACATATCGGATTGATTTTACTATTAAAAATTAATTCAACAACTATTTTAACCTATTAAATTAATTTAAGGGTCAAACAATCACAATATTAAAAGTTTAAAGACTATTTTAACTAGTCTACTAAATTAATTTAAAAACTAAAATATCATAATATTAAAAGTTTAAGGATGTCTATAGATATTATAAGGGTGTCTATAGATGTTAACTCTTGATCTCATTTTGAACCGTGAAGCCAACTAAAAAAAGACAAAATACACGGACGCCATTGACCTTTCTAAAGTTCTCGAAACGACGTCGTCTAAGACTCCTCCTCCTCGGCGTTCAACTAAATCGCAGTCAATGAAGAATCAAGTTGCTATCTTTGCTCCTCTTTCCGCCTAGTAACCAATCAATCCCTCGCTCTTTCCGACGACGACGACGAACCTAATTCTAGTCACCGCGATATCCTCAATCCCTTATCAAATCATCAATTTGTAAGATTTAATTTCTTGTTTCTGTAACTCCTTAACTTTTAGGTTTTTCTTTTATGGAGTTTTTCTCTATCTACTCACCGGCAATCGCTTCCCTTTTTACGCTTTTTGCGAGATCAAAATTAGCCCATTCGTATCGTTTTTCTGTTTCCGTTCTGGGCTTAAATCTTGATTGATTATCAAGTTTTCATTCTTCAGAAAAGAAACATTCTCTTTGATCCAATTCAAAGTTAGGGTCTTTTTTTTAAGCTCTTACTTATTTTTTTTCACATGCAGGTTAATGCAAATGTTAATGCGATTTGCGATGCTGTAATTTCATCATAGGCTTTTATTTGCTTGTGGCCAGGGACACATTCAGTTTTTAATCATATCGGCTTTGCTTTGTCATGGTATATTTGATTTCCTTATGTGACTTTGAACATTTGAATTTTGTAAAAATGAAAACTTGTTTTGATTTTTGGCTTCTAAGCACCAGAAATGAAAAGGGTCTTTGAAAATCTGTATGTTTTTAATGATCAAGTATTATTTATGTTGTCATTGTCTATATTAATTTAGTAAACGTATTTATGTTTGTCATTTTAAAGCCAAGTAATATGACTTGGTGCAGGATCGTAATGATTTTAATGATGAGAAGAGTGAAAGCAGGCTATACATTGGTAACCTTGACCTCAGAATAACAGAGTGAGTAAATCTAAATCGTTTAGAATTGAAATTCTTTGTTTGTTGATGAGTTTCTGTTTCTCCCAGGTAATTAATCCAGATCATTGTTGTTCCTTGCAGGGCTGCTCTGATTAAAATGTTCTCCCCGTTTGGGAAAATTGTATCCGAGGATTTTCTATGGCATACTCGTGGCCCAAAGCGCGGAGAGCCGCGGGGTTTCGCTTTTATCCAGTACAGCACCAAAGATGTAAGTTGGTTGTACTCTTTTTGATCACTTGTAGTTTTCAAGCAACCGGCAATTCCTAATTTCCACCATTAAAGTGAGTATGCAGGAAGCAAGACTGGCCAAGGAGAAAATGCATGGGAGGCTAGCTTGTGCCCGCCCCTTGGTTGTCCGCCTTGCCAGCGAGAAGTACTTGGCTGATTCGGCGGAAAAGTCTTCCAAAGGAGCAGGTGAGGCAAGCAAAGCCGGTGGCGGCAGCACCAGTAGCTTGGGACAGATGAGTAGGAGTGCTAGAATAGCTGCTATCAAGAACAAATTGAAGGCTTTGGAGGAAGAAAGCTCTAGTGCAAAGAAGCAGAAGCATGCAGACAGTTAACAATAAAAAATCTCTTGCAGTGATAGTCCCATTTGCCAAAAAGATAGTAACGAGCTTGGACAGTGAAGAGAAATTTGTAGCTCCTCAAATATCTCCAGAATTAACTATGATCTACCAGATCAAGTTTTACATAGGCCTTTTCTAATAGTCACATGTCACTTGGAGATTATTGTGGTGATTTGCATATAGGTTTTTTTGCTTGTAGATGGTTGGTTTAATTCTCTCAATTGGAAAACTAATGTTGCAAAGTGTATTAGCATTTGGGTTGTGGGAAGCACAATTATTGCCGTGGGCGTCAACTTGTTGTTGGTTAAACAATTTCATTGGATTATCTAATTAGCAATGTTATGGACGACAACTTGTTACTGTACGGCATCGTAAGGACAATAAAACTTTCTATACTGGGCCATCATGCCATTTGAGGTAGGAAGTTGTTACTTGTGTTCTCAGCCAAAAAAAAAAGTTGTTACTTGTACGTGGTTGAGAAAAGATGCATGGTCCCCTAAAAAAAGTTAAATGGAATTATGGCCTTGTTTAAAAAGTCAGTGAAACTCGTTATGAGATTCAAATGATATGTCCAAATTTAGAGAGAAGGATAGTTAAAATCGTTGGTTAGAACTGTTTTTATCGTATAATGTGAAAGTTTTACATTGTTGTGATTTTTTATTTTTATTTTTTTACTGTAGCATGTGAAAGCTTTATCGACTTGTCAAACACTTATTTAATGTCTAAAATGGTATCTAATTAATCATTATGATTAAAAAAATTGTAATAGTTGAAATTTATGCTAGGTTAATTTATCAAAATGTTTGTTTTACTTGGTTTGATTAAAAAAATTGAGCTCAAAAAAGTCTTGAAGCTGATAATGATTAAAAAAATGAACTCCAAAAACTAATGAAACAGGTAATGAGCCAAGCCTTATGGTTCATTTGGTGCATGAGTTTAAAATGTTATGATTTAGAACTTTGTAGTCTAAATTATGAGTTTTAAATTGTATAGTTTAAATAGTAGTTTTGAACTGATATTTAGAACGTAAAAGTTTAAATGGTGGTTTAGAATTTTATAGTCTGAATCGTGAATTTTAAATTGTATAGTTTACATTATAGTTTTAAACTGGTGTTTAGAACGTAAAAGTTTAAAAAAAATAAAACATCACATCAAATTTAAAATGAGAATTGATGTTTGAAAAATTATGGCCCCATTTGATATTATTTTGAGAATTTTTAGAAGCATTTTGCATTCATTTTGAGGTAAAAATTTCAAAAATACTTTCAATATAATTCTTAAAAATTCTCATTTTATAAAACAAAACTATTTTTATCTATAAAACGGACCCTGTAGTTTATGAAAAAAAAAAAAAAGGAATATAATAATGGTTTAAACCGTAAAATCTGTAGATAACCATTTTAAAAACATCTTTATACTTTAAACTCACTGTAATTATTATTCAATTAAACAGGAGATTAAGCAACTTTTATAGATTGAACTGCGTTAAAAAGTCATGAACTAATGCGACAAACCGCCTATTAGTTTTTGGTGGCAACGATGATTTGAAGAGACGTGAGCAAGATCGAGTCCTGCAAGAAGTCAACTACGAGTCGGAGTCCGAGCCTCGAACTCGTCCCCTGTCCTTCTTCGCCGAATCCTTCGAACGGAGAGACACAGTGTCAATGGCGTCAAAGCTTCTCTTTCTACAAGCCCATTGCGGTCATTCTCCGTCGCCAGCGTTCCAATCGTCGCATCTCTCTTCCCGCCAAGGTTCCAGCGCCGGTGTCCTTCAAAGCGCGTCAGTCACTAACAGAAGCCAAATCTTCCACTCTCTTCCTCGTCTTTCTTCCTTAAGATTCGCTACAAACAACAACAAGAAGAAGAAGAACTCGGTTCGAAGTTTAACAGTTAGATCGCAGTTCAATGCTCCTATCATTTCTCCGCAGGATCAATGGGGAAACTGGAGCACTCTCTTCGCAATCGGCGCTTTCGGTATCTGGTAATAACCTCGCACGTTCCAATTTGCTCTGAGCTTAAACTCGGAAAATATTAGTTCTGTTACTTTTCCTGGATTTTCTCAGCTACCTTATGAATTGGCTTGTGCTTTAGCATCAGATTCTTATGCAAATAACAATAATAAAAGAACTTTCTTGGGAATAAAATTTTACTTTTTTTCCTCTACTATTTTTCTATTTTTGGTATGTAATTGCGTTTCAATTGATAAAAACCTCATTTATAGCAGTGGAAAAATCACAAAGGCGAAATTCCGTGGATAAGGAATGAATTTTGGGGTCTTTCTTTTGGTTTATTGGAATTCTGTAGATTGTAATTATGCTTGTTTCTTCAATGGGATTGAAGGTCGGAGAAGAAGACTAAGATTGGGAGTGCACTAAGTGGGGCATTGGTGAGCACTTTGGTAGGATTGGCAGCTAGTAATTTGGGGCTTATTTCGTCTGAAGCTCCTGCATTTTCGATTGTCTTGGAGTATCTGCTCCCTGCTGCTGTTCCGCTCTTGTTGTACAGAGCCGATATGCGTCGCGTGATCAAATCAACTGGGGCCCTTCTATTGGCTTTCTTACTGGGGTCAGGTACACACATCACATTATGCTGGTTGATTATGAAAACGGGCAAGAAAACGTCACAAAAATGCTATGTCATTTTTGATAGCCACAAGCATGAAACGAAATGAATAGTAGAGCAGGCGTTTGTCACTTATTATGACCAAACAGGAAACTACATCGAATTAAAGCTTTATGATTTGGCGTCTGTTGATATCTTTTTTTACCCCTTTTGCTTTTGACAGTTGCCACGACAGTCGGTACGGTGTTGGCATATCTGATTGTGCCTATGCGATCACTCGGTCAAGATAGTTGGAAAATGGCAGCTGCTCTTATGGGCAGACATATTGGTGGAGGTAACTTGCTTTAGTATATGTAATGCATATTTTGCCTATTTTGCTTTGTTTCTGCTAGTTTCTTGGGAACCTAGTTTGGAAATTATTATTTATTTCTATATATTATTTTCTTTTCCCCAGGTTCTTACTCATTTTTCTTTTTTGATGCATTTTAAGCTGTCAATTACGTTGCAATATCCGATGCTTTTGGTGTTCGGCCATCAGTTTTAACTGCTGGACTAGCTGCAGACAATGTCATTTGCGCAATATATTTCACTACATTGTTTGCAATAGCTTCTAAAGTACCTCCTGAAGCTTCAAAATCAACTGATGGTGAGTCAAATTCTATTTAAAGTTAAACGTTGTTTTTTGTTCCTCCTTTCCTTTACAGCGTGAGGAATTCTTTCCTATTTTAGTGGTCATGCTGTTGGTTGAGCTCCCTTGTTCCTAGTAGATGCATTTATGATGTATGAAATTTTTTCCACCTTAGCTAGTTTACCTTCTTTTTGATAGTTGAAACTTCTTTTTGGATTGTGATGGCATCTCAATTTTGAACACTTCAACATTTTCTGTAAATTTGCCTCTTTTTTCTGCCACTAGTGTATAGAAAGTAACTACATTATATGTCCCATAACGATGGGGTCAAAAGACAAAAGATGATAGTAGAAGATGAAAAATACTACAATACGAGCCCCAAAATTGAAGCTGAAACTCTGGCAGGTGTTACAATGGACACAGAGTCCGAGTCTGGCAGCAATGTTCCTACTTTACAGACTGGAATAGCCCTTGCTGTGTCCTTGGCCATCTGCAAGGCTGGCTCTTATCTCACCAAATATTTTGGAATTCAAGGAGGTAGCTTGCCCGCTGTAACGGCCATTGCTGTTATTCTATCAACTATATTTCCAAAACCATTTGCATATCTTGCACCATCTGGTGAGGCTATGGCAATGATTCTGATGCAGGTGAACTTTTTCCTTTATCCTCTTTTAGCACTTTATTTCCTTATCCTGCTTTAGCATGCTTGTATAGGTGGTAACTTTTTGCAATATTTGAGGTCAGTACCATTAACATACAAAGATTTTAGCGAGTCTTAGACATTACTGGAACATGGTTTCTCTTGATTATATCCTCTCATGGAAAGTTATGCATTTATCATAGCCAGGATTTGCTTATTGACTCACACAGCTCAGAAGCTCTTTTCTCTTGAGGTCATGAGGAATAAATGTATTAACATGTTTTGAAGTGACTTGTTTTCACAGTTGTTTTTCACAGTGGTGGGAGCAAGTGGAAACATCTGGAGTGTTATCCATACAGCACCTAGCATTTTCTTGTTCTCCCTTGTCCAGATTGCCATTCATCTCGTAGTGATCCTCGGATTGGGCAAGCTATTTCGCTTCGACTTAAAGTTGTTGCTTATCGCATCAAATGCGAATGTTGGCGGTCCTACAACAGCTTGTGGGATGGCCACATCAAAAAAGTGGAATTCCATGATTATTCCTGGTATTCTTGCTGGCATTTTCGGCATCGCCATTGCAACTTTTCTAGGCATCGGATTTGGGTTGACGGTGCTGAAAAAGATGTAGGAAAAAATTTCCTCCTTTCATAAACAGAAATGAGCTTATCTCTAACGCATTTCAGGTCCATTTCTTTTTACTCAAAGAAGCAGCACATTGTGGGGAAGGAACTAGAGTAATTTGAAAGAAAACCAGACTGTATTTCCTGCTTTAAAAAAACATTTTATTGGCCATTGGAGATCTGAAATAATAAGGCCTGCCTCGGCGTGTTTATAATCATATGCATTTAGTTCAACTCCCAGATATATTTGTTGGGAATCAATTTCTAACACGTTTCAAAGTTCAAAGACAAAACATGTATGTTTTAAAGTTTGGAGACATGTTGACACAAATGACATACTTGTCGAGCAATTTTTAAATATAAATCTTTTTCTTGATGCATCAAAGAATAGAATTGGTTAATCCTGGGGTATAAAGACAAGTTGAAAAGACAAGTATTATATATAAAAATTTGAATCAGTTTGTCGTGTACCGTTACAACCTATGGTAGATAATGAACGAAGAAATAACGTTTTCCGTTATGTGGCAAGAGATATTAAACTACTAGTATGATGACATTGTTTTAACTAAAAACAATTTGATGGGTGAAGTAAAGAGACTGCTCTAGACTCTAGTGGTTGATTTGTCAGCAATTCTTTATCACACTCTTGCTAGTTTTTGTTGTTTTAAGAGTAACTTGTGCTTGTTGATTTAGGAGTAGCTTGGATCTTCAATTATTTATTTATTTTTTACATATTGTATTTTAAATTTTTAATCACATAATGTATCTTGAATTTTAAAATTATAAACAATTTAAATTTAATAGTTATTTTTAATATTGTTAAGTATTTTTTTATTTGTTGAGATTATTATTTTTTTTAAACAACGAGCACTACTCTTAATAATTTTCTTTTAAATTCTATATGCTTTAATCCTTTACCGCTATTAGATTTAAATTATTAATGATTTTAAAATTTAAAATACTTATTAAAATTAAAAGTTTAGGATGTATAGGTAGGACAATGCCATTAACTTCTTTTTTTTTTTTTTTAACGCGTCTCAAAGTTCATTGTTCTTGTTTTTTCTGCTGTTTTAATTAACATTATCACTTAAAGAAGAAAAAACAAGCAAACGAACATGGTTGAGGTTTTGACCATCGTGTGTAAACCGCACGTGGTCAGGTTTCCAACGTTTCTGTAATTTCAACAACTAATACGGGAGGAAAAAAAAAAGTGTACGAACCACGAACAAGAAGCGGAAGATATTGGGTGTTTGGAAGTTGGGGAAGGAAATTGGGAAGGGAAGGAACAAAGTAACAAACCCAACCATTAATGGCTTCTTTCAGATTACTGTTACTCCCAACGACCTCTCCCCTCTGTCACCACCAATCCCGTCCTTACGCGTGTCACGTCTCCCTTGCTCCATGCTCACCTCTCTTCGCCTCACCGTCGGATGTCAAGACCAAGACCACTCACACACCACTCTCTGAAGCCAAAGCCGAAGTGTAATTCTGTTAGGCCACAGCTCAAGTATCCTATCATTGCCCCGGACGACCATTGGGGCACGTGGACCGCTCTGTTCGCCGCCGGTGCTTTTGGTCTCTGATATCACCCCAATTTCCACTTCACTTCATATATTATACATATATGATATACATATATAGTATGTGTGTATATACATATATACATATATTACAATGTGCTGGTTTTCTTGGTTAAACTGAAACTGAAATGGAACAAATATAAGTATAAAAGCGTTTCAAAACGTAATTTTAATTATATAGTTTTAACTACTATAATATAAAACTTTTGTACTTTATAAGACTTTTGTACTTTATTCTAAAGTTAAAATATATTGTAACTTAAAACTCTTATATAATATATTATAGTTTTAATTGCGTTGCGAAAGTGCTCTATAGGTGTGTAAAATGAAGGTATGAGAAGACCAAGATTGGGAGCATGGTGAGTGCTGCCCTTGTGAGCACATTGGTCGGACTGGCAGCGAGCAATGAAGGCATAATTCCTTACGAGGCGCCAGCGTATTCCGTTGTCTTGGAGTTCCTTCTTCCCTTGACCATTCCGCTGCTCCTGTTCAGAGCCGACCTGCGCAATGTCATTCGCTCGACTGGCACACTTTTCTTAGCTTTTTTGCTTGCATCAGGTAATTAATTCTTGAAAATGAAAGACTACACTGTTTAATTTCAATTCGACTTCGAAATGCGTTTAGAACACGTTCAATAGCTCATGATTCAGTATCAAACACCAACAGTTTTTCTTAGAACAACAAGTTATTACTGAAATTGTACTAAGTTAAGATAGAACATATATGAGCAATAGCCAACATAAGAAAAGTTCTGTAAATTTGGTTATAATTCGATCTTTTGTTAATTGTGTTGCGTATGACAGTTGCAACTACAGTTGGAACTTTAGTGGCGTTTCTGTTGGTTCCTATGCGTTCACTTGGCGCAGATAACTGGAAAATAGCTGCTGCTCTCATGGGTAGCTACATTGGTGGATGTGAGTACTAAGATCTGTCGTTGCATCTCACTTCTATACATATGGAAATATCACACAATATCTAGTTTGATTTTTTTTTTTTTTTTGTTTGGTTCATTGTTGTAGCTGTTAATTACGTTGCGATTTCAGAGGCCTTTGGTGTCTCCCCATCAGTTTTGGCCGCAGGAGTGGCAGCGGATAATGTTATTTCTGCGATATATTTCATAGTTTTATTCGCAATGGCCTCCAAAATACCTCCTGAAGATTCTACAAGAACCAAAGGTATGTGTTCTATAGCCATCTTTTGATTCGTCTTTAAATTTCACTAATCTGTCCTCGATGTCTATTGCAAAAACTTGAAAAACTCAATTGGCAGATGCTGCTTTGGAAACCGAATCTGATTATGGTGGCAAGCTTTCGGTGTTGCAGATCGGTACCGCTGTTGCTACATCTTTTGTGATATGTAAAGCTGGTACGTTTCTCACAAAGTTGAGTGGCGTTAAAGGAGGCAGCCTTCCAGTAGTAGCTGCTATCGTTGTCGTTTTAGCCACGCTTCTCCCAAGACATTTCGCTCGCCTTGCGCCTGCTCTGGTTCTGTTGCAGGTAAGCAGAGATATCGGCATTTTATTGCCATCTCATCATTTGAAGCTGAGTTATCCTGGAATAGGATCCTGTTACTTGCAATTTCAAGATATGAGAAGGGGTAATCTTCTACCTTGAATAAAACAGTACAAGCATCATGAAGGCATCCGTTTAGTACAACTTCCAAGTACAACTTATTGTTGCAATAAATTTCTCAAGTCAACTTTCGTCTGTTATGCCCATCCCACCTCCCCGCCAAAAAAAAAAAAAAAAGAGAAACTCTTAGGTCAACTGATAATTTAATTGTTTAAAATAGGTCCTAAATTGCCATTACATTTTGCTTGCTTGCATCTAGATAGACTTATAAGTTTACATCATCCCCCTAGATTATCTCGTGAAATTTGGACCAAACTTTTGATATTAAAAAGGTTGTCATTGGTGATTATATTGAATACAGTGATGTGAACTTTAATAGTGCGTTTACTTCACATGAAAGGAAAAGAAAAAAAGAGGAGCGATTCTCTTTCCTATCTAATCATGTGTTTCTTTACAAAATCAGTCACGAGGAAGGTCAATCCTTGCCCCTCCTTTAATATTTGTTCCTATTAAAAGAAATAAATGTTAAATTTAATTTTATCACTATAGTAAGTTTCCATAATATAAGCCAATGATTTTTTAATAGTAAAAAAATTTTTAATAATTACATCGATAAGATTAATATTCCCAAGTTTAGTAAAGACTGGAAAAGCAATTGGTTTGTTTTCCATTACACTATTTAACAGATAAGTAAACACTAAATGAGGAATCAATGATCTCCATTCTTATTACTTTTCTTTCCTTTCTGGTCAATATCTTTCTCATTGCATTCCTTTACGCTCTGTTAAATGAACAATAAATGATCGCAACAGGTATTTTTTGCTGCGATTGGTGCAAGTGGGGGCGTATGGAATGTGATTAGCAAAGCACCTGGTATTTTCTTGTTTGCTCTAGTTCAAGAAACCGTCCATCTTGCTTTGGTTCTTGGCTTGGGAAAGCTGTTCCAATTGGACTTAAAGCTGTTGCTTTTGGCATCAAATGCCGATATCAGAGGCCCTACAACGGCATGTGGAATGGCCACCGCCAAAGGATGGGGGTCCTTGGTTGTCCCTGCAATTCTTGCAGGCGTTTTTGGGGTTACCATTGCAACTTTTCTTGGCATTGGTGTCAGACTAA
Source organism: Artocarpus hirsutus (assembly GCA_946598075.1). Taxonomy (NCBI): domain Eukaryota; kingdom Viridiplantae; phylum Streptophyta; class Magnoliopsida; order Rosales; family Moraceae; genus Artocarpus; species Artocarpus hirsutus. The sequence goes on from CAMOHE010048275.1 coordinate 66,738, forward strand.
TGGTTCTCAAACACTCGTAGAAAATTTCAGTTCCCATATCTTGTAACTCCTAATTTTCCGTACAAAAATATTCGTGCCCCATAATCCAAATTTATGCATTCTCAAAGACTTATTTCGGTTTTCTGATTTTGCCTCCATCCTGGTTTTCTTTTAGTGTCTACACGTTTTCTATTGATGCTTGAGTTAACCTTATTAGCGGATGAGCCAAATGAGGCAAGAAGATTGTAAATCAAGGAAAGATGTTAAGTAATTCCACGGCCTCTTACTGAACTAACATCCATAATGTCAAAGTGTTTCTGTACTCCATGTACTACTAAAATCCTATTAAGCGTTTAGTCAACTGTACTTGCATGACCCAAAACAATGTTGTCAGTCATACATGCAAACTTATGTCCTATATCCTTGCGTGAGTTTTTGTGGTCGCACAGGTCTGCTTGCTATAATCATTGACTAAATAATTGGAGATTATCTTAGCCAAAAAAAAAAAGGAATTAAGAAAAAGAAAGAAACAAATTGGCGGCCAACGATGTGTCAAGTGACGTCTAGGACATTGCTTCAACTTAAAAGAGATCTCGACTTTTTTATACCAACTGATGTGAGAATGAATTGCTATCTTGTCCTTCGTAACGTAACTTTTTAATATTCATTGACATACCAATTTCATAGACACTTGCCAATAAGAAAAAATAACAACTCAGTATATCACAGTAGTTGCTATTTAAAAGTTGAGATCCCAAGCATTATTCTTATGTATCATTTTGCACTGCCTTAATAGCATTTTGATCTCATTACATTCTAATGTCTTTTAATAATGGTTGTCCATTTATTTGTCAGAATAACATCATCTTCACAATGTCATACTCTTATGAAGCCAGAAAAACCATGAATTAAAATCAAAAAATGGAATATTACAAATTCCACATATGATGATGAAACTGACTCTCTGGATATAAGAGGTAACAAACTGTCTCATTCTGCATATTTTGACCTTTTTTTATCCTTGGCTATAACAGATTAAAGATTTGCCAAAAACACACTTATAGTGTATTTAAGCATGAATCATGCTCTTCCTCTGTCTATGGCAATTAACACAAATGTCATATGAAGCAAGATCCTTGCATATATAGAAGAATCTTGTGCAGATTTCTGAAAACCGCAAGACAATACACGCACACACACACAACTCTTCTATTGTGCAAAAGAAAATTCTCTAATCTTCTGAAACAGCTTCTAAGGAAAAAAGGAAGAACATGGGCAACTACAAAGTCCTGATGAAGATGATTTTCCTTGTGGTTTTTGATCATAGTATTCCAGTTACAGAAAGTTACTAACCTTTACAAGAATAGGTGGACCCCAAAACTAAAAGGCAAGCCCAACTCGACACACTTCCGAGAACCAGCTTAATCTGCGCTTAATCTGTTATCCGTTAACATACTATTTCTTGTGTTATTTTTTTAGATAACATTTACCCACACCATATATGTATCCTTTGTTTGGATTTGTAGGGACAAATCTTCTACTTTTTTCATTCTCTATTATGTTCATAGAAGCTTTGAGCTGTGTTTATCTCCATCTTCAGATCAAGAAGTCAAACAAATCATCAAAGTCCAAAAGCTTAGTTACTTTTCTGTAACTGGAATACTATTATCTCATATCCTCTGAAGTTAAGATTATGATTCATGAAACTTGAAAATATTTGCAGTGCTAGTAATGTCAATGCAAGTCGTTTTGCGGCTTGGAGACAGCCGGTGCATGTAAAAGCGCCTCTGGGGATTGTTAGCGCAGTGGAGGTTTGTTTTGTGGCCATGTTTGTTGCTCTCGTAATCTGGTCTCTTGCAAATTACTTGTATGTCAGCTTTGGCCATCTCCACATGCATGGAGAGGGTGAGAAAACGAATAAAAAGATTGTGAAAAGTAAGAGCAAGCGATTATCATATCTTTTATACGGCCAGTCACAACTTTATATGTTATCACTAAGACTCGTTGATTATAACACAAGGTTTTAAACAGTTCTATGTGTCGATGTCCAAATGACAGACTGACCAAATGGCTGAGGTATATATGTAACTTTAACTAATTTTGCAATTAGTTTGCTTCTATCTTCAATTCGAATGTTTTATTAACTAGCCTACACACAAATTCTGATATATATATATATATATATATATATATTATGGCTATGGTTTGTTTGAAGTATAAGTGGTTTCTATAGATCAAGATAAATATATGTAGAAATCTTGTTAGCTCATCTTCATTTTTTCCCCCTCTTGTTTGATATATATGTAAAAAGATTCTTCCCGTCCTTTTATGCTATTGCTAAAAAGTAGAAATGAATGGTCCAAACATATATATTTAGCACATATATAAAGTTGTGCTAGTGATAGTCACGATCAGTGCAACTTTTCATTGATCAGTATCCTAGAACGTCAAGAAAGAGAAAAGGTGTGACAACTTATGCTGGTCTCATTTTTAAGTAGAATTGGATCATACATTTTTAGTTCCGTACCTTTTTAATTCCGTAAGTGGGCCCGAGAATTCTTCTATAGAATATGGAGAATTCTTCAAGAGCCCAGGTTAATAATTAGGTCATCATATATACCACCATGTCATTACATTAATTATTTTAAAGGATCATAAAATTACTGCATGAATTCGAGGCTTGACATCTCAAATAATAATAGTTAAAAGGAATGGATAGAACTATTCTCTAAGTACGTATGCATGAAGGCTCTTGTTTAGAAAACGTAGTGTGTTTCTTACATCTTTGGATATATTTATAGAACTTTAAAAATCATTGGGTCGGTTGCAAGGCCTTTGTTAGTCATTGCAATTCATTGTAGACAAATAACATTATTTGAATAGTATGTTAATGTATAATTTTGGATAAATCTCACTATCATCATCGTCTTCTAATCTTGTTGAGATTTTTTTTTTTTTTGGAGTTCCACAATGAGATGAATCTCATTCTTGCACGTATAGAGTCTCAAACTTTTGTCAAGATTCCTCTTGAGTATATTATTTTGTTAGTACTATTTTAGATCGGTCTCAATGGAGAAGCCAAGCCCCCACTCAACTTATAAAGTATTCCTTCTGAAGTTATATTGATTTTCTTATATTTTTTTTGAAGAATTCTAACTGCAATACTATTTTATATAAAAATTATAACTGTCCCGTTAAAAAATTAAAATATATTACCGTGCTTCCGTTCTTATAAAATATTATAATTTGTGTCTCGCTTAATAATCAAAATATATAACTATGTATGTAATTAAAGTTATCAATATTTTTTACGTAGTGTCCTACTGACAAAAAATTTTGGCTCCGCTATCGATCTCATCATCATAGAGCCTTAGCTTGGATTTTGATAAAATTCCAATTATCATCTGGGTCTTGACATGTGCTTGACAAATTCTATTTTCATACAAATTTTCCATATGTATGCATGCAAACGGTAAATATATATATTATAGAAATATGTATACGTACTACTTGAATGAAAATGCATGTATAATACTTTTTTCTTCTTGGTTAACTTGCAATTTTGTTACAGGTTTGCAGTATAATCCAACAAGCATTATGTCTATAAACGTGCCCATAATTTCCAAGTTGCAATGGCACCCTTTTACAGTGACTTCAAACTGCGAGCCAGAAAAGCTGAGTGTTGTCATCAAGAGTGCAGGAAGTTGGTCTCAAAAGCTCTACGAACAACTTTCTTCTTCTTCACTGGATCACTTGGATGTTTCCGTTGAAGGACCATATGGGCCATATTCGTTCTCCTTTCTGAGGTCAATTTTGCACAAACTCAAAATATCAAGTTATAATATTAGATTGTTGCTATTGCGATATCAATTCAGTGTGTCAATGTTAAATTTAAGTATTTGAGTAAGAAAATCACTCTTTAATACAATACTATTCTTGTGTTAAATTTAGTATATGCCATACTCGGTGTTAAATTTAGTATCAAGTTTAACATAGGTTAAATTTTGACATTTGATTACTATTAGTTAATGAAAATTTACCTTTTCAATTTAAGCATTACAACATTTTCACATTATTTTAGGATAAAAATTTATTTTTACAAATTTCAGAACATAATGATAAAACAAAAGACAGACATTAACGTTGAAATAGCATTATGCATTATAGCATAACTTAAAATAAAATAATAAATATGTCATTTTCACACTTTTTTATGTTTTTTTTAATGTCAAACATACAAATTACATTGAAGATAATCTTATGCTTTAATTTTCTATGCTCAGCTTTATTGGATTTGGGTTGCTACTTAAATCGGTCTCTTGTGATCTTTTCTCTCATGCAGGCACGATTCTCTAATAATGGTTGGAGGTGGTAGTGGTGTTTCTCCTTTTATCTCCATAATCCGTGAGATTCTCTTCCAAAGCACAAAACCCAATTTCCATATTCCCCGAAAAACTCTCATTTGTGCTTTCAAGAATTCATTTGATCTCAGCATGTTAGACCTCTTGCTTCCTATCTCAGGCTCGAACTCTCATCAGATTTCCCAAATACAACTCCAAATAGAAGCCTACGTGACCCAAGAGAAAGAGCAGGCCAAACTAGAAGCCCAAAAGCGGTGACAAACCCTTTGGTTCATGCCCAGCCCTCTAGACAAGCCCATTTCCGCAACTCAAGGCTTTAGCAACTGGCTGTAGATTGGTGCAATTATTAGCATCGCGTTTGCCCTTTTCCTACTTTTTTTTGGGCCTAGTCACTCGCTACTAGATTTACCTTTTGACCAGAGAAAAGGTCAATTTTACCATTACCCTTGTGGAGTTCTTTGGGACATGTTTTTGGTCTGCGGTTGCATTTGCCTAGCCTCTAGTGTAGCTTTTGTTTTGTGCAAGAGAAGAAGTGCAATGGAAGATGAGCAAATATAGAACGTGGAAATGCCGACGGCGACGCCGACGACGTCTCCTGGGCCGTGGTCTTATGTGGCAGCCGATAATAGGAAGCTTGAAAGCCTTCCTAATCAATCGCTCGTCGATGCTATGAAGGTGCATTTGGGTTCTGGGCCTGATCGCAAGAGTAAGTTGCTCATCATTTCCATGTAAACTAATTCATTGTAACATTGAATATAATATTTGATTAATAATAATGTGTGTGCATTGGCCATTGTCCTGCAGAAATTCTGTTTGACTCCAAAGCATCTGATCTTGGAGTTTTGGTATGTGTCCTGAGGTTGCGAAAATTTGTGCATCCGGTTTGGTAGATAACCTGCACTTTGAGTCCATTAGTTTTAACTGCTGAATTCTGATACACAGGATTTGTATTAGTATGAGACTTGTGATTTCATCACTAGCGTTGATAGATCACGGTGTTTATGATAATTGTTCAATGTTGCATAATTAGCATGAACAATGAAATAATATCTGTCGATTTTCTTTGTAAGTTGCTTATAGACGTATTATTGTCCCGTATCAAGGGAATTGTATCAAATCTTTACTCTTTCTTTTTTTTTTTTTTTTTGGTTTCATTTTTTATGAATATAATGTGAATTACTCGTATATATAAGTATGATATTTACTTTATTGAAAAGACATGTCTTTCAATATTTAGCCTTTGTTTGACACCCACGGTCAGAAACATGGTTCCAACCATCCACAGTAAAAAGCTCTCTGCAGCTACGGTGTGAAGTAAAAAATAGCTGCAATGTAAATTTTTCAACAGCTAAAGTGTTTTAAACTAGTATTGATTCTAACCAACGGTTTCAGCCACTCTTCTAAACAAGAGCTTAGTAGGGTTGATTCTCCTTTCTCACAAGTCACATCCTAACTTTGAAACTGGATGTCTATCATTTTTTTACCCAAAACTTAAAAAATAAGTTGGAAATTTAACACAGATGAATTGACATGTTAGAACAAGTTGAATGAGCTAAAAGACCGTCCTTGTTAAATTAGGATAACTGCAATTAAGTAGCACTTGATTTTCCTAAGCAGCAATCGTATTCTGCATTGATAATTATGGGAAGTGACAAATAAATCAATCTCAACAAACCCAAATCAATCAAACCCTTGCTAGCGTTCAAACTACATGGAGCATAGACTTTGAATGCAAATTTCTTCAATTGGTTCATTATTCATTACCTTTTTGTACGGCAAAAATCTACGAGTGTTTTAACTACTTACAACACAAAAAATATATATTTTTGAAAAACAGATAAAATTTGCTCTAATGCTAACTGACAAATGTACAATATAGTAGTAATATGCCTGTTGTTGAATATGACAATTGCATTGGAAATAACGAACATGCCAAGCATGTGCAGATACCTTCCATTGTCCATCACATTTACACATCTCTTTGTAATATTTTACGAATAATTTGGCTTAGCAAAATAAATCTGTACATGTGAATTCGTAGAAACTTGACATGTATAATGATCCTTTCCCCACAATCCATGGACTTATTTTTGTATTAATACTTACTAATGGTTCTCGTTTATGTAATAACCAAGGTATATATACAAAGAATTTCAAATATACTCGTCACTAGGAGAAAATGATGGAAGAAAGTGACTACTTTGAAAGAATGAAGAAGCTTAAATCAGCAATTCTCTTTTTTCCGATTATGGTATTTGTTGGCTACATTATGATTTGGTTCATGATGCCAACTAATACCTTTTATCCTTATTGGCTGCCTGACATTCAACTCAAAACTGATTCAACCTATTTTAGACAACAAGGTTTGAATTTGATGGAACATGATTTTGTTTGGTCAAAAGTGTATATATATATATATAAGACCATATAATGTAGAGTCTAAAAGCATTTTTTTTTGTTACTTTTTTGCTTGGAATGTGCAAACATTCTTGTTTATACATTTCCCAACCTCGTCATTGCAACTTTGAGCTGCATATATCTTCACATAAGAAAGAAAATTGCAGATAATACGATAGAAAGGTATTTGGTTTCATACTTGTCTCTATTTATAGAAAAAATGCTTGGTGGGCATTTGTGGTGTGCAACACTATGACTAATAGAACATAGGTCCCACCAATAGGGCCATGTCATGGAGTCCGCCGTCTACTATTTGCTGGTGTTGGGCACCACTACAGTCCTTCAACGCTGTTCTTATTCAGATTGCGCAGAGAAAAATATTTGGTCAAATATGAGAAATTATTTTTTTTTAGTATCGTGGAAAATGTATATTTGGCATCGTGGATGCGGCCTGCGCTCATCAAAGGTCCTCTTGGAATTGTTTCTTGGATGGAACTATCCTTCTTAGCCATGTGCATTACTCTGCTTGTCTAGTCTTTCTCTTCTTACTTGCATGGTATGTTTGCAAATATCAACCAACAAGCGGAACAAATGAGGGAGAGTAAGCAAATCCGCTCTAGTTTTTCATACTTTTGTTTTTCATAGTTTCCCTGATAATAACAGGAAAAAGAGACTTATTTGATTTATTCCAAGTCATATGAATTTGGCAGGTGGGACGCAAAGTTGGGAAGCTCGGCACTAATTCTTGGCCTAGTTTGGGAATATTTGTCTAGCTTTTCTCTTCTTCCTGGTGACAAGAGGATCCCCGATTTTGCAGCTCATTGGTCTCACTTCAGAGTCAAGCATCAAGTACCATATTTGGCTGGGGCATATTGCCATGACCCTTTTCACTGCTCATGGTTTATGTTACCTAATCTTGTGGTCCAAGACGAACCAATTTTCGGAGGTAAGAATTAGAATTCTACAAGAGGAAAATCTGCGTTATTTAGGAACTTAATAGCACTAGTTGGTTAAACTCAATTGGGGTGGAGTGCAGACGTTGAAATGGGACAAGATTGGCATGTCAAATGCGGCTGGAGAAGTGGCTTTGCTCTCTGGATTAGTAAAGTGGGGAACAAGCTTCTCTTGCATTAAGTGAGATTTTTGAGCTCTTCTTCTATACTCATCTCTATGTTGTCTTTGTTGTCTTCTTTGTTTTCATGTGGGGTTCTCCTCCTCTTCCTGCATCATGCTCCCTGGCTTTTACCTATTCTTGGTCGTTAGGTACTTGCGACTCTTACAATCCCAACATTGAATTCAATTGGTTTCTGCCCGAATTCTACCCTGCCAGGCTGTTGAATTGAACTTCTCCAAATGCCCAGGTGATGCATAGAGAAATAAATTTACGTGACCTCCTAAATCAATGCCCATTTCAACACGTATTTGCATTTTAAAAACATATGATTTTGCTGAATAATTAAGCTGATGTGTTCTCTTGTTTAATTTGATTTCTAGGATTGAGCTATTCTCCAAGAAGCATTGTGTTTCTAAAAGTACCTGCAATTTCCAAGCTGCAATGGCATCTTTTTACCGTTACGTCAAGCAGCAATTTGGATCCTGAGAAACTAGGTGTTGTCATCAAAAGTGAAGGAAGTTGGTCTCGCAATTTGTATGATATGTTATCAACCTCTCCACGTGTCAGATTGTCTGCAGTTATCTATTGAAGGACCCTATGGACATGCTTCAACCAACTTTCGAAGGTGCTCAAATTCTTAAGACTAGATTAGTTCTTTTAAGAGATTATTTTAGTTGATTTTTTGCTTTTTATATTTTGAAATCCATGTCAAATCTCGATTGCAGGCATGAAATGCTAGTGATGGTGAGCAGTGGAAGTGGCATTACTCCTTTCATCTTCGTCATTCGCTTGCTGCTCTTCAGGGCCAACAAGGCCATTGGCAAGACTCCAAGCATATTGCTCGTTTGCTCTTTTAAGAAATTTCTGGATCTCCGCATGCTAGACCTCATCCTCCCAGTTCTAGGCACTGAATTTGATATTTCATGCTTGCAACCACAAATTAAAGCCTACATCACAAGGGAGAAGCAGCCCCCAACCGATAGTCATAGATTCCCTCAAACTATATGGTTCAAACCAGACACATTAGATATGCCAGTTTCTACAACGTTGGGACACAACAGTTGGCTGTGGCTCGCCATGATTGTTTCATCTTCGTTCGTCATTTTTCTTCTGCTCATCGGCATGCTCACATGATACTACATATACCCAATTGACCATAATTCTAATATAACCTACTCTCTCTCTTCCAAATCTGTACTGAACATGTTATTCATGTGCATCTCCTGCAACTCTTGTTTTTCTATGGAACAGGAGACAATACAAACGAAACAAGGCAGATTCAGAACACGAAGAGGCCATCGCCGATGAATACTTCACCAAGTGCCTGGTTCTACGATGCTGAGAGAGAGTTGGAAAGCCGTCCTCACCAGTCTTTGGTTCAAGCTACCACAGTTCACTACAGCACAAGACCTGATTTGAAAAGTAAGCCATTTCTTAAACCGAGAGTTCTCTCCTAGCAAACAAAACAGTTTTTTTAATGAGTTTTATGACATAAATATTCCAGGAATATTGTTTGAGTGTACAAGGTCGGAGCGTCGGGGTTCTTGTAAGCGGGCCAAGGAAGATGAGGCAAGAAGTGGCTGCTATATGTTCTGCTGGTTGGGCAAATAGTCTCCATTTCCACTCCTCAAGCTTCAGCTGGTGAGCAGCAGAGAAGCTGTGCTTTTTATGCTGCTGCTTTTTTTGTCTTTTTTTTTTTTTCTCCCGAAAGCTTTGTAGGTTTCTTTGAACGTTCTGTGGTCTTGTTTTACCTACGTGTTCCCTAGAAAGCAATATTTCAATTTGCCCATGTAATAGTTTGCCCATATTGCTAAGGACAAGTCAAAGTTATAGGAGTCAAGTGGTCCAAGGTTGCATCAATTCATTTGGCATTCATTGACAAGGGACATCCATATTAAGGAAAAATTGCGACGATAAAAGAAACGTGTGTATTAAAAAAGAAATGGCATTTTGCCTAATCATTATAACTGTATTAGCCTCGAAGAGGATACATATAACCCAAAAGAGAGGGAAAAAAATTTCCTAAGACAATAAAACATGAAATAAAAAGGCATGACAAAAGTGAAAAATAAATGAAAAGCCAAAACGGGCCTACCCCGGGGAAAAAAATGCTAACAAGATAGGTGAGAGGTAAGAATAGCTTCCACAAGCAGTTCCAGCCGCCAGGAAGACAAAAGGTGAAATTCACATGCTCTCCTTGTTGTGGAATTAAAAAAAAAAAAGATAAATAAAGGTTAAATAAAATCCTATCTAACAGAGAGAATTGACCAACCGAAGGAGAAAAACGAGGTCCGACACAAGGCCAAATGCTCCAACAGTTCCCTCCAGTTCTATGCATCTTGCAATCTCTCCAAGTTTTAAGAACAGAAAAAAGTAAACTGCTTTTTTTTCTTTTTTTCAATTGGCCTTTCTCTTCACCAACTCGCCCACATACACATTCCTCGGCCGTCTATCAGCACCACCGTTATTATCAATATCGTTGTAGTTATTATGAGTGTTACGTGACACAAAACTGTCTTCTTCGTCAAACCGAAACTGCCGCACAACACCATCAGAGTCATAACGCTTTACTCGAGGGAAGATCTCGTACCTACCTTCATGTTTTCTTCTTTCATCATCACTGCCTTCATACCTACGTGGCCTTCCACCACCTCTGCCCAGCTCAGAGAATCTCGCAGGTCGCATCGTGGGTTCATAGTAATCATCTGAATTCAACCGCCGAGATGAGCCCACAGAATCAAACCTCTGGCCATGCTGGAATGTTCTTGCAGGTAATCTCCTGCCCCTGAAATGATGATCCGGAGCACCATTTTGATCATCAAACCACCTGGAGTTGTTGTGTTGAGGGGTGAAGCGACGCCGCTGCGGGGACAAAAATCCCACTTCGTATTTTGCTCCAAAATTTTGCTTCTGAAATGGCAACCTCATCCTCTCCATTCTAGCCTCAAACCTGTATTCAGGAGACCTGCTACTATGGTGTCTCGCAACCTCCTCTTCCCTTGATACAAACCATGCACCGGGAGAGCGGCTTCTTGATCTAGACTGAGATCTCTTATAGGGCCTCCTATAATAAACAGGTCCTCTAGGAGGGGGTGAAGAGTTTTGATCTCTCCTGACAATACGATTAAGCACATGATGAGAATATTCGTCAGAATCATTGCGAGGCAGGGGCCTATGATATATCTCCCGGAATCCCCGACCAACCCCTTGTGGATATCTTCTAAACCTCCTCCTATCCGGACTAGAATCTCTCAGAGGCACCATTCCCCTATGCATATTGTGTGCATCATCCCTATTGATTGGCGATCTTCTTCTAAGTGGGTGCCGATATGAACCATTTGGGAAAGAATTCATTGTTTGCCTGTGACCACAACTATCAGCTACCACACCTCCTGCTTCCAAATGCATTGTTCCATATCCACGGCTCTCGATAACACTCCTAGGTCTAGGACGGTCAGAACCAAAGGAACCACGATAGGCAGGTGATTGCCGGCGTCTTGAATCCCAGTAACTCAATGAAGGATTTGCCACCCCTCCTGGGCTTTTACAACGTACCTGCAAATCAGATCTTTCCTTTCCCACGGAATGATCAGCACAAGCCTCCTCGGGTTCAATACGCAAGTCAAAATTGCTGGACCTGATGCATAAAAATAATTAGAAATGAAGCTATATTAAGATTACATCTGAGTTGAAGTTTAAATCAGTAAATAATAATTGCTATTAGGGAAAGAAAAAATAAATAAATAAATAAATTAAGAGCACGGATACCATGGATTTTACCTTCCCCTCTGTACAAAGACGTGATCATTCCTATGTAAGGCGTCAAAAGATAACGAGTCTGAAATGCCCGGCAGCTCCTTTCGGGACACCCCAGAATCAACCACTTTGGCCGGAGAATCTTTCCCATCAAAACCATCCAGGCATTCAGCCATGTGTTTCCTACTTATGAAGCCCTCAGATGCTTCTGTAGTTAGGCTTGGAGATATTTCAGAACCTCCTACAAACTGATCAGATACAGATGTAAAAATCTTTGGGCCCACTGACTGTTGTCTCAAACCATCTCCTGCAAAACCATGTTCGACTCTTTCACATAAATTACCAGACCCAGAAGCCAATGCCCTCTCGACCTTCATACTCCTATTTATGCACCTAACTTCTGGGTCACAGAATTCTTCTTCGCTGCATTCCACTCGCATGCCATGTTTACTGGCCATAGGATAATCAGCAACATCATCACATGTATCAGACCCATAATCGACGCATTCAGCTTCCTCACAGTCATCCTCCCAATACGGGACATCTGATTCTCTCAGCTCTCCATCCTCATACTGGGAATCATAACCAGTATCGAAGTCTTTAGCGTTTCCCGTGTCACCAGACTGATCCTTAACACAAACATCCAAGATGCGGCTGTCATTACAGGTATCTTCAGTAGCAAATCTAGCCAAGTTCCTGGTAGAACTATCACCATATTTTGGGTACACCTCGTGGGGTGTAATTCCAAGTTCTGCTTTCCGATTGGATTTGGAATTTCCTGCCGACTCTTGCAGTGCTTCCTCGGAATTGCAAGTATGAGCAAGCAAGGCCTCGCCACATTTCTTTTCTGAATTTCCCATTGATGCACCAGATGTGGATGCATCTTCATAACCAAGTTCACTATGGCCACCGCTCCTTACCTCAGCTTTACTAACAGGCACTGGTGGTCGACTGTTATCTAAACTAGATGTTTCTTGAGTGGATTTCACATCACCACACAAGCCAGATGCAGCGGCAGACTTGTCATTGTCTTCATTTAGTAGAGTGCTGTCAACCTCAAAAGCAGCTCCTTCCAGCTCTTCTTCCTTACTATGTTGCACACCTAAAGCAAGATCTTCCGCAACCTGCTTCACAGCAATATCACTGGATGATGGTTTCTTGGCTCTGTGAGAGATTGCACAAGCTTTGTCGTTATCAAATCCAGAACAGGGAAAATGGCTAGCAAGCAGATTACTGGTGTTCTGAGAAGTTTCAGCAACAATATCAGAAGGTGTTGAAGATACAAGGGCCTTATCAGTGGAAACACTTTTATCTTCATGCCTATCAATGCCAGAGTCTAGTTCCACTTTATGACCCTCGTCGATGATAGGTTTCACTGGAGTTGCAACATCATTCTTCATGTTCTGTAACTCAGAAGCATCAAAAACCTCCAGCTTTTCAATCTGTACATCTTCTACAGCATTTGTTTGAGAATCCACGGTCCTATCCAATGGTTGCTCCCAAGCATCCATATCAACATTTAAGTCCCAATGCAATCTAACATCTCGTGAAGAAACAGAATTTTCCACTGTTTTTTCATCTGCTGCATCGTTATTATTGTCATCTGCTCCATTATGGTTTTCACTTGCATTATATAGAAAAATTGGGCCCTGTTTTGCGTCTTCAATTACTGTATCTACTTGAGTCGATCTATCTTTCCCCTCATTTGATGATTCTTCCACCGCAAGATTGTCTTCCACATGATTTGCATCATCGCCCGCATTGTTATTGCATGCAACAGCAGCCAGTATTTCAATACCAGAAAAATCCTCAGCATAACCATGGTTTACATTTTTCCTTCTCTTGGATGCGTCCATTGTAATGAGTTGTTTCTTCAGAATTGATTTTGAATAAGGTAGCTGATCTGAAGAATATGGACCAGACACTAACTGTTCATTGTATGTAGAGAAGCAAGGGGGCGGCGATGGAGAATGGACCATAAATCTTCTCTTCTTAATTGGTACATGCTCAATTTTGTCACCAAACCGTTGTCCAAGGACAGCCACTCCAAGCTGCAGAATAGACAACCATAAGATTGATAAACAACCAGTATATAGGACGACACTGGACAACCCAGAAAAAGAAAATAACCCATTAAGTGAAGTAACATTTAATGGAGAACTTGTAATATTAACCTTCTCAGATTCAGAAACTATTGTATCTGAGGAGCTTTCACCGTTATCTTGTGGATCAGCCTCTGATTTTGGGCTTCTGTCAATTGGTTTTCTTGATCGCCTTGTTGTGCTCCTGTAGCCCTTTGAAACTGTTTTCCACGTCAAGTCGGGATTGATAAAATTTGTAAGTTCTAGACCTTTTGCACTGATCATGCTTGCAGAAATAGACCCTATTCCATCAACTGGTGGTCTGCCACCACAAGTTTTGCAGGATGCCGTTGTCGCTCCCTTTCTACTTGACACCAAAGTGGTGTTTTCGACCACAGTGCAAGAACAGAAACAAGCCTGCATATCAAATAAAATTAATAATCACACTCAGTTTCCAATTTTAAACAATTCTAGCAAGCCATTAAGTTACTTCATCTTATTCCTAACCCAGTAGTGCTCGACCAAGTATATCCATGGATTGCATTTAAACAAAATAACTGGCATCATCAGTCATAGCAGTCTTTGGGACTTGGTCTGATAAAGAAAAAGCCAAAAATTAAGGACAATGATAATATAAGAGCATACTATGGACTTGGTTCCTCCAATCTTGCCAGATATTTGAAAAACTTCAACCCGGAAACCTCAACTGCACCTACAAATAGTAGAAATAGATTAGGAAAGAACCCAGACCAAGAAAACAAGATATAATAATAGTGGAATCCCACAGCAAATATCAAGACCAAAAGCTGATAACAAGACTGCCAGCATAGGCCTCCATAGGCTATTACCTTGAGGCAGACCGTGTTAACCAGTTTTACGCCTGCAAAAACTCCCATTGTTTTTTTTTTTTTTTCCAAGAGTTGTCATTGAACATACCCAGTTCGTAATATTCAGAACTGGGAAAAAAATAAAAGAATTGAACTAACATAAACAGGGCAAACAACAGAAGGTTCATCAAGGCATTTATGTCCACCGGGCTAGTAACTGAATATAGAGTTCAATTTGGTCATTCTCTCTGCATATGGAAGGCTGCATAGCTATTCCATAATAAGATATTTGACTTGCGCTAGCTTTATCACAGAAGAAAAAAGTCGACGACATGAGTTTCAATATCTAAAATCCAAAGCTTGAGATAACTAAGAAAAGCAAACAGAACCCTTGAATAATTTGACAATTGTCTTCAAAATTTCCACTACTCGATCCTTGCAGATAGGAGCAAAAAGATAACGAGTAGCAACCACTCCTCTACAGGAAGCAAAAACCAAGGACATGGGAGATCTGCATACGAAGCAGAAAATCACCCATAACCTACAGATCCAATCATATAAAATTAAAATTATATATTCAAATAATCTTAAGGATTATTCTAGAAGATGCATCAGCACCCTTAGCACTGGTCATTCCTCCTGGAGAAAAAAGCACTAATTATTTATTCAACGCCTCGAGGCTTTCAGAAAAGCACGCCTAGAACATGCGCCATGAAAAAATCTTCATTGAAATTTGCACAAAAAGACATCTAGAAGAAATTTTTATAAATCTGAAGCAACGAGAACAAAGACTTGGCAGGGTTTCCGAGCAGGGAAAAAAGATGAAAGCAAATCGCAAAATCTTCTGGATTAATGGCCTCGATCGAGGTCTGAGCCCCTCCAGATTGCTATCTAACCCTAGTTTTCATTAATCTACAAAATTTCTGTCAAAAATAAAGTCCTTTCTTGAAGCAAAAACCCGCAGACCTTGAAGATCTCCAACCCATTCAGGTCATGGCGGCTCGGAAACCGGACGATTCAGAGATTTAACGCAGAGTCAAAGCCATCCATGGATTTGACAGCGACTTAAAAAGAAACCATGAAATTCTCGCCGAAGATGTTCCACAGAAGAGGATTTGAAGAAAAACAACCACAAAGAAATTTTTATCAAAAGGCTTAGGGTTTTTCAATACCTGTTTCTTTTCCTTCCAGTTCCACACCTATCGCCGCCACAACCGAAACCGAATCGATGAACAAAGAATCAACACCTTCGAGAAGATTCCAAGCATCACGAGGCCACAAAAATCAAGTCCATAACAACAATCGGAGACGCCGAAGAAGAACCAAACACAGAACAAAAAACTCGCGTAGGAAGGAATCCGATTTGCTCTTCTTCCTCTGGAGGAAGTTCTTTTTTTTTTTTTTTTCTCAGAAAACAAAGACGACGAAAATCTCACGCCGATCTTGATCGTCGAACATGGACCGCACGATTAACCGCAGGTCGACGGAAAATCACTACGCCTTATCGCTTCTGATTTAATCCCCCTCTTCTTTCTTCTTCTTCTTCTCTTTTCCCCTTACTTTTGCTTTCGTCGCCTACCTTCCGTTCTTCTTCTTCCTTCCTCTTTCTTCTTTCTTCTGCCCTCTTTGGACGAAAAAAATAGAAGACCTATCCCCGCGTATTTATTGTGCTGTTAATACCCAAACTACCCTTGGAAATGCTGAATTACTAATTTACCCATTACAATTTTTATTTTTATTTTTTTAGGGTTTCTGACGAGAGAAAACTAAATAAGACGATTTACGTAACGAATCTCGAAGTCTCGATTTGGCTGCCGGTGCAGAGTCAATGGTCAAATAGTGACCAATCAATTAGCTTATCTAGATAAAAAGGACAATAAGAAAATAATACCGGCGAATGAGAGGGGGGCAATTTTGACCCTGGAAATTATTGGTTAAGCCCGAAAGCGTCCCAGTAATTTATTTTTATTTTTGGTAAATGCAAAAATAATAAATGCCCAAAAAAATAATAAACGGTTAAATTTTCCCCCAAAGAAATGGTTGAATCTCTTTTTTTCTTTTCTGTTTTGAGCAATTCTCTTGGCAGTCAATATTATATATGCTTTACATTAATCGAAAAAAATCATGAGTTTTGTTTTCGGAGATGTATTTAATTAAATTAGACTTATCTATCCTGAATTAATTTTCATAACATAGTAACCAACCCTAACCTGAAGCACAAAATTAATAAAGTGTTTGACAAGATAATTATAACTGTTTTTATTGTAACATGTGAGAATTTTACGCTGTAGAGATTTTTTTATTTTCACTATAATCGAAAAAGTGACTCAAACCATAGTCTGAATCTATTTGTCAATCAAGCTATAAAATAAAGATAAACGTTGATTTACTTTTTTGAATTTCGAATAGTGGATTTCTTTGTCTATCAAAAATAAGATTCTAGAGTACTCTAGAAAAAGTAAAGTGTTTAAAGCTGGCCATTAGCCTCATTAATAAATAAAACTCCCAGTTTCCTGTTAATTTATTATTTAATTTTGTGAACAAATTTCATATTTCCTCAAGCGTGATCAATAAATAAAAATAAAAATGGAGAGCATAAAAAAGTAGAAAAGAAGATTGTATAATAAAGCCAAAAGAGGAAGGAAATTTCCACTTTAATTCCGCGTTAACTTTTATTCCATGGAAGGAGCCCCACCCACTGCCACTTGGGGCCCACAACTTCGCGATAATAATAAAAGTCAACATGATTCCTTTTCCCTCTTGTCCAAGGAACAGTCAAATTGCATCCCAGCCGTCCGTATTATCAAATCACTGCCGATCCAACCATGATAAACGGTTCAGCTTAAACTAAGCCAGCGAAATAACCGGAGAGGATCCCACCATCCGCTTTACATACGCAGCATCTCCTTTCCTTCGTTGGGGTCCAGACGAAAGCCGTATCGCACATTGACAAAGGCCCTTGATAGCAACAGATCCTCCCTAAGTTTGTGCTTTTTTCCACGTGCCCCTCGGTTTCCCATTTTTTACTTTGTCGTCCCTACGCGAAAATTCCACATCTACTTATTGAGGTCTGACTCACATAAATGTTTGACCTGTTCACGCTGAGAATATGCCCAATCCACCAGCACTGTTAAAAAAAAAAAAAGAAAAGTAGAGCTTCGTCCCCCAACAATATGACTTTAATTCTTAGGTATAAAATTCTCATATCTTATCTTATAATATGAAACAAAAATAAAATATATTATAAAATATTTACATCATATAATAAATCTATTTTAATTTTTAATTTTAATTATGTTATTAAATACATTTTAAAAATTTTTTTTTACAATTTTGACAATAAAAACTTAAAAAAATACAAATAATAAATATCTGTCTTTTAATTATCAAACTCTTTGTAAAAAAAAGATTTTGATCGTACCAAAAGTTTCAAAACGTAAAATACCCATAAAGGCTCCTATCGGGGAACTTCCGAGACATTTAATTTTTTGAAATGCAGAGAATTGTTTATTTTCTTCCCCAGTAGAAAGACTCATTTCAAACCTATAGAGCTGATAATATATTATTTGGGATCTCTGTTATTTATCTGTTTACATGTCAAATCAAAAATATCAAAAACGACCCGAACAAGACAAAAACCACGCAATAAAGATATATTCTTTCTTGCTCAATCACCAAAGTCGTGGAGAATAATCGATTGAGTTTGAATAACAGCAGATTGCAAGCAAACAAACAGGCGCCAAAATTAGATATCATCGGGATGTACAAGGCAAAGGCTCCAAGTTTTAGTAAGATTTTGCAAAAATGGCAACTTCTTTGGCGGGATTACCAGTCATCAAACATGTTTTAAACCCTTGAGGCTGCTCAAAAGGGAAACACCTAATAGTTGCCCCCGTTTCTTCTTTCACTTTCAACTCCTCCGCGTCACTGTGTCAATTTAATCAAAGTTTCCAATTAGAACTGCAAGTGAACTGGTAAAATTGAATAGTTACATAATTTATCTAACAACAGGTCAGTATATACCTAGCTGACCAAGGACCCCTTGCCCATTTGCCCTCGGAGATTGCCGCTTTAAGTTCATCGTACGAGGTAACATCCACAATATTGCTGCCCCAAAAAAAGCACTTCTTGTCAATGTCTTTTCATAATTTTGGCAAATACAGTGGGATAGATTCAGATGATGGACTTGGTTATACGGTCAGAATACATAGACGCTGCCATTTGTTGACTCTAAACCAAACATATAAACCAGTTAAAAAAAAATGTTTTTTCCGGGTGAAAAAACAGCACATTTCAAACTTGTAGAATTTTGTGGCAGCGTATGAAAAAACAACCCACTATAGAACACAGTTTTCTAACCATGAGATCGTGTTAGGATCAAATCACAAGAGAAGTATGACCACTAAACAAAATTTGATAAAAATATGACAATTTTAAAACTGTGAATAGAGTACAAGAATGCACCTATCCCGAAATGATGTTGCCCGGCCCAAAAGAGATGACTGGATCTCGTCCAATTTGTCTTTGACATAAGCCCCCAATATTGCAGGCTCCATAGATATTCCAAAAACCTTTCCTTGCTTCCCAGGAACATCCCTCCTAGATATGACCACACTCCGGCTTGAAACATCACGGGGACCAATTTCAATCCTTAAAGGGACTCCCTACAAGAATAAGGCCCCTTTTTGAGGTGACTTAGAGTAGTACAATCATCAGTAACATTTTCAGGGGAGGAAATCATAAGAAAACACGGATAGGTGACCCCCTTTTTTTTTCCTTCCAGGATTCCAACAAAATGCTAGATGAATAGCAACAAATCAAAACTCAGCAATTTTATTATTTCTATTCAAGAATAAAGGGCAAACCTTCATCTCCCAAAAATTGAATTTCCATCCTGGAGTTCTCTGCTCAGATTCATCAAGTTTAACTTTAATTCCAGCATTTTGCAGATCCTCCTTTACAGATGATGCAGCACTAAGAACTCCTGCCCTATCATCATCTGTCTTCCAAATCGGTACAATCACCACCTAGAAGAATACAATACACCACCTTTTTAGGGAGAAAAATAAAAAGACATGCAAGCATGACCAAGTTCAAGCACACACAACCCAAAAAACAATTGAGCTGTCATTGAATTGGATGAAAACAAATAAGAATAAGTTAAATAACATGTGAAATAAGAAACAGCAGAATTCAATTTTTGAGCACCTTGAGAAAGTAATCTAAAAAACGTGAAAGAAGAAATTAGGCATCTTACAATTAGCATTGACTTTTATATAAATTAGACTGTAAGTTTATTTCTGTGTTCATTTTTCTTTTCTGTCCTTTTTCACGTGGCCATACCTGTAATCACTTTGTTAAAATTCACACAAGAGTTTCTTTAGTAATGAAAGAAATAAGGCATCTCACAATCAGCATAATGTTGACATAAATAGACAATAAAGTCCCTTTTTTATTTTCTGTCCATTTCCTATCGCCTTTAAACCTGTAATCACATAGTTAAAATTCACACAAGAGTTTCTTTTGGACGAATCTATTTCAGCACCAAAAATGTGGCTTCTATTACTGGTTCTCTGATGATTCAACTCAAATCACATTACACAGAAACAGTAATAGTTCTAACATTACCTGTATTGGTGCAATCCTCGGAGGAAGCATTAAACCTGTATCATCTCCATGCGTCATGATTATACCCCCAACAAAACGAGTACTTATAGCCCAAGACGTTTGCCATACATGTTGCCTTTGGCCACTTTCATCAGTGAACTGTACAAGCACAAAGTTGGACAAATTTCTCCACAATTCATAAATCCCATAAATGAATAGACAAGGTGCACTCAATGAATCTAAGGAAATGTTTGTATGCCAATTACCTGCGTTCCAAATGCGCGGGAGAAGTTCTGCCCCAGATTATGGCTAGTTCCAGCCTGTAACGCCTTCCGATCGCCCATCATAGCCTCTATTGTATAAGTCCTATCAGCACCAGCAAATGTCTCAACTTTTGATTTTCTACCTGCAATAACAGGTATTGCAGCTTGCTCATAAGCAAATCTTGTATAGACATCAATCATCTGCATAGCCTGCAGGTTCATCAATACAGGTACATTAAAGAAATAAGCATAATACTACAACTGTAGAAGCATCCATCACAACAGCAAGATCCAAACCTCTTTTTCTGCCTCTTCTGGAGTGGCATGAGCAGTATGGCCCTCCTGCCACAGAAATTCAAGAGTCCTCACAAATGGTTTCGTGCGCATCTCCCATCTTGTGACATTTGCCCACTGAAGCAAACATAGAAACCATAACAGAAGAAGACGGGATTTAATTGCTCAAGTCTTCACAACTTTAAGCAAGATAAATGAGAAAACAACAAATCAAACCTGGTTAATCATTAGAGGAAGATCACGGTAACTATGAATCCACTGAGTAAACATGTGATTCACTATGGTTTCGCTTGTAGGTCGAACCTGCCAGAGCCTCAAGAAGTGCAAAAATCAAACCCACACCTTAGGTCATAGTTTTATAGAATCTTAAACAAGAATATACACTTACATCTTTACAAGCAATAAAATGGAAACTTTTCAGATTAGTCACAAAATGGGAAACCAAAAATGACAATACTTATTCAGGAGGGTACATACCACAAGTTTTTCTTCAAGTTCTTTTCCTCCTCCAATTGTCACTAATGCTAATTCCGGACTAAAACCCTCAACATGGCTAGCTTCTTTCTCTATGAACGAGTATGGTATAAACTGCATAAAAAAACCACATAAAAACTGAATCTTTAAAAGAATGCCAACTGAAATTATGATCTTTCATAAAAACAATCACAAATTTCTCAACTTCTTTGGTCCATTTATCCAAATTCATGCATCAAGAAACCATTAACTAGAGCTTTCATGAGAGAATTTGCATAATAAAGGTCAGTCACCTGAGGGAAATACATATTACTATGACCAGTCTCCTTGAACTTCACGTTCAAATAGTCCTGCAAAACAACCAAAAAAGCTTCACACAAACTTCAATGCCAAAAAAATAATAAAAAAGGAAAAAAGCGCTTTTTTCCTTCTTCGAATACCTGAATAGCTTCCCAAATGGCGTAACCATAGGGACGAATAACCATGGTGCCTCGAACAGGACCGTAATCAGCGAGCTCAGCGGAATCAATAATGTCCAGGTACCAAGCATTGAAGTCCTGCGACCGAGGCGTGACGGCTCGGTCCTGGACCCGACTCCTCTGGCCTCCTTCGACGCGGTTCTCGGTCTCTGCCGCCGTGCTCTGCGCCGAGGCCTTGACGGAGAACGGCCAAGGCCGGAGCTGGTGGCGCCGCCGCAGAACTGCAGGGCACCGGCAGGAGATGGAGGGAGAGAAGAGAGAGGTGAGAGAAGGCAGTCTCAGAGTGACCGCCATTTTTGGGGTTTGGAGTTTGGGCTTTGGGGCAAAGAAAACTTGGAGATGAAGAAGTAAAAAAGGAGATAGACGTTTATTGACATGAGCTGCGATGAGCGACACGATGCATCGTAGCTCTTTGTCGTTTGCCTCTTTCAACGTTGGGCTTTCCGAAGGGCTGGATCTCTTTTAGAGGTCCACTAAGGCGTCTTTACAAAAACATCACGGATTTTAAGTTTAAGCTTTGATTGATCAGATTTGTGTCAATAGAAAAAGAATATCTGTAAAAAACGTCATGTCATATAATATATTTAAAATATAATATATACCTATAAATTTTATGGCCTTAATTCACCAATTTAGTCTGCCTTTTTCTTTTTTAAGTTAGATAATTTGTCCTTCTTAACCCACGTCTTATTAGCCAAGAAGCTCATGTAAAAAAGAGCATGATTTTTTCTTTTTTTTTTTTGGGTTAAATTTTTGAATTCATTCACTCTAAAAAACAAACTTGTGAATTTATTTAGGAGTTGTTGGCTAAAGTCCTCTTCGTTAACCAAACCAGGCATGTGAGTCATGTGATCGGACTGTGATTCCAGTTTGGTAGTTTGGTAGAGAACTTTCTGTTTGAAGTTTATTCGAAGAAAAAATTGAAGGAAACCTAAGAGAGGAGAGAGAATATGAATTAAAGAAAGATATAAGGGGGGCCCAAAGCCAAGTGAGATTAGTGGACGAAAAAGAAAGAAGAAACCTACCCAACCCACCATACAACTAGTGATATCCTAATTGCAAAGAAATGTTTTTCTTAAAGTTCTCCAGTGTAAGAGGACAAACATCGCTTTCAAAATTGATACAATCAGAATGTTGTAGGCGACACATTTCTTTCTGAAACTGCAATGACATGGTTGGCCTGTAGGAACAAATTTAATCCTAACCTACCAAATCGTTTATGTCAAATTATTGAGATGAATTATTTTGAATTGTGGAAGCGTACCTTGATTTATAATTTTGGATCATTGTAGATTATTGCCTTCCAATTTAATACGTATTCCTTGAAACTTATTTGAAGATGAGATTTCAGATAAGCAGAGATTTCTATAAACTTTCTGAATGAAATAATACGTATGAAAATTGAGGACTATAATCATAATAAATAACTTTCTTTAGTTATTTTAATGTATTTTCAGTTTTGCCCATCATAAAATCTGAAAATTACAAATTGGTATCCACACATATAATAATAATAATAACCTATACATTATATTAATACCCAAAAAAAACCTTTTAATTTTATCTTAATTATACCATTTTAATTTAAACTTTACCTTAAGATAGCATTAAACAACACATTTAATTACATATGTAGACCCACATGAAAATTATTTTCCAACAATTTCCTACTTAGGCCACATATGTTTCTTTGCAAAAAAAATATGTTTACCTTAATAAGCTCAACTTTTGCTATCACATATAAAGATATTCCTGAACAATCTTGTCCACTGATCATACCAACATAGAACCAAAGTGGTCTTTGTCACAAGTATAATGTGACTAGACCCATCAATGATCACATATATCGATATAACCAAATAACATAGATGAAGTATGGATGTGTAGCATGAAAATTACATGCAAAGTGATCTAAATATATCTATTTTCAATTGGTCTAACCTTATATCTTAATGAGATCAAAACCGTACCAAAATCAGAGTGTAAGTAAACTGTATTCTTTATTTTTGCTGAAAACATATACAAACACACAATGTCTATATATAAAGAAAATTAGCATTCAAATACAAACTCCCACTAAAACTAAATATCATCAAGTAACTGAACACCCATATAAGCAGTGTGCTCATGAAAGACCTTGGGTGGAAGCCCTTTTGTAAGCAGATCTGCAATCATGGAGTTTGTACCAATATGCTTTATAGACACCTGACCACTCTGAACTCTTTCTTTAACAACAAGAAACTTAATCTCTATATGCTTTGACTTTGAAAAGCTCCTGTTGTTGTTGAAATATAAGACTGTAGATTTATTATCACAAAACAACTTAAGTGGTCTTTTTATACTTTTCATAATTCGCAGCCTAGTGACAAAGTTTCGCAGCCTTATTCCATGATTGGATGCCTCATTACATGCTATAAATTCTGCCGCCATAGTGGAAGAAGCTATGAGTGACTACTTAGCACTCCTTCAAGAAATAGCTTCTCCAGCAAGCAAATAAATATAGCCCGAAGTGGATCGACGACCATCTTGACATCCAACAAAATCTAAATCCGAATAACCAATGATCTCGAGTTGGTCCGACCTTTAATATGCAAGCATGTAATTTTTTGTTCTCTGTAAATATCGCATAACCCGTTTGGTTGCTTTCCAATGATCCATTCTAAGGTTACTCAAATATCTGCCCAACAATCCAACAATTTATGCTATATCCAGACGAGTACAAACTTAAGCATACATTAGACTCCCAACAGCTGATGCATATGGGATCTTTTCCATTTCCTTAACCTCAAGGTCGTTCTTAGGACACTGACTTAAATTGAACTTATCTCCTTTAGCCACAGAAGTATCTCCTGGCTTACAATCCTACATGCCAAATCTTTTAAACGTCTTTTCATGTAACGCCCCTAAGTAGGGGTTAACAGTTTTTATTAAATAAAATAAAAATTAGAAAATAAATACAAATCGTCAAAGTAATTTGCCCGGGACTTAAATAAAAACTCTTAAATTAAAATAAAAACATAATCAAATAAATAAACCACAATTTAATGTAGCACCTTAAATTTTAATAATATACAACTGTCATAATCATCATTTCAACCCTCAACAAATCTTAATACAGTCACAGAAAATAACAATCGATGCTTACGTTATCATGAAGATCATTCGTTGCATTCAAAGCAATCTCAACGTAATATAGCTACATAACTTCTCCAACTATTTTTCTTGTAGCCACCTCACACTTAGTGAATCCTGAAAAGATGAATATAACAGGGATGAGCGACAACATGCTCAGTAGGAAAAACCATTACTCACCTTAAGGTTTTATTCTTACCATATTAAACCTACATGGTTAGTTAGTTTTCATCATATACCAGATTATGAGATTTATTATGATTATATTCCGTGGATACCATAGTTATTCATTACCAAGTTTCATACATATACATATATAC
>CAMOHE010048276.1:0-43033 GCA_946598075.1 Artocarpus hirsutus
ACAAGGTATTATCTCTTCTCTTTACACAAAAATCACACTTTCAACTAAGCCTTGAGAAATTTGTTTGTTTGTTTTTAGGCAATTGGGTATGCTTAAATTTTAGATATGTTCGACAAAAGAGGAGGCTTTGTAAAATTTGAAAACAAGATTTTGGGTTTTGAGGTTTTGCGTTTTTAATGTTGCGGGAATCCGGAAAGTACACCTATCAGTATCAAGTGCTTTTTATTTCTGGGTAAGTTTTGGGTTTCAGGTAGTGAGAGAGACGTGGGGCTTGAGTAAAAAGCGTGTGCAAGATTATACTGTATATACTGGGGCGCTTGGACCGGCTTACTTGACCTTCAAAGCTGATCAAGTTAACAAGAATGCTAAGGATCTTAAATTGTGCTTGGAGATTTGTTAAGGCTTGTGATTCTGCCTCCAGAGATTCTAGGTGATTTTTCCATCTCATTATACGCATACTCAGTTAACTTGCTTTTTTTTTTTTTTTGGGAAAATATGTTTGGTAAAAAGCTTAGCGCTTCATTTGGTTTTTCAAATTGAGTTTACTCTGTTGGGTCCTATATTATATTCATTTGAGAATTTCATTTCCCCATAAAGGAAAAACTCAATAGGAATAGAGGTTGGGGTACTCAGATAACTCAACTCTAGGAGGCAGTGCAATTACTCATGGAATACGGCTACCTCACAAAGATTATTACCCATATTACCCCGAACGTCGTGGTGGGACTTAATCGAACCTAAGACCTTGTCAAAGAAAAGGAAACATTGCTTACTTACCCGCCAAATGACTAGTGGTATCTGTTAAGTTCATAAGTCTAATTTTTTGTGCTGACAATTATTGTCTTACGCAAAGGCAACATATGGATCGACTTTTGCAGTAAGGTCGTAGTACCAAAATTTCATTCAGAGTAGTTTGGGGGGTTCACACGTTAAGTCAGTTTTCCTAGTTTTTTCTATATCTAAAGGGGCACCAACAGTTATTAAGGAGGTTAGAGAAAACACAAAATTGTGAGATGGGCGATTTTCTCTTGTAAACTTCTTTATCACAAAAGATAATGAATTTTCTATAGCGGCAGAAAGTCTTTGTAGCTCACACTTTAAGAGTGAACTACTTTAAATTTGACCCTTTTTTGTTTGCTTTATCCTGCATTTTTATTGCTCTCGGTAATATAGAATTAAGGGGTAAAATTCTTAACAGATTCCATTGAGGAATTATGTTTAGGCGTGGGTTCTTTTTTGGGCTTTTGTATTGGCTGGCTCACTAGCTCTTGGCTAAGGTTGCCATCCTAGCCCTATATCACTGCAATTATGATATGAAATATGAGATCCTCTTCGTTGGAAGTTGGATTTGCTGCCCTGATTATTCTGATTATTCAATCTGAAAAACTGTACGACTTATATGTTTGGATTAATTAGTGCTTCATAATGGAATTGATCACGTGGGTTTTTGCTGCATTTTAAGTGAGTGATTTAACTTGTATATCTTTGCCAATGCATGGAGCCGTGTGATTTTCCTGTGTGGACGATCTGGTGTTTGTGCTCTAGGTGCTGTTGCAGCAAAGCATGCCGGTGATAAAAGACTACTTGGTTATTACTTGACACAATTGAAAGACGTAGTTGATTTTATAGAATTTAACCTACCAATTATGACTTTGTTCTCTAAATCTAATTATCTGATCTTCTTTTTTGTTTTTTTTTTCTTTTTTCTTTTTTCTTTTAACCTTTGAGTAGATTGAACTGTCAAATGACTTGCCAAATGAGTTACCATATGGAAGAGCGGGGTTCCTATGGGCCTCTTCATTCATAAACCATCATATTGGAAAGGACACAATTTCTAATACCCACAGGGTAAGACAACTTATCTTTTGCGTATCTTTTCGCTTGAGTGTGTTTCAAGAGGATTGAACAGATTTACTATTGAATTGGGAATGAAATTTTGTAAGACGTGTGAATCAATTGCCACACGTTTGTGACCAATAGCTGCTATTAGCAGTTTATTAACTGACCATTGAATAAATAATTAATATTAAAAATATGATTAAATGATAACCATTAGATTGTGATATGTTAGTTACTTGATAGACGTATCGAAATGAATGCAAAAGATAATATATAGACTGGTCCTCTTCCTCCCAAAATACACATCAAAACACTCTCCATCAAAAGTTTTTGTGAGAAAGAGAAAGTGGGTAAGGGAGAGATATCACTCAATCTAAATAAAGAAGATGTATTCTTCATCAACAAATTCAAGTAATTCCTTTTATCTTCTTCATTATATAATATAAATGAAAATATTCAATTTCAAAGATCCCAAATATTATGATGTTCTTATGAATTGAAAACAAATATTATGATGTTCTTATGAATAATGAAAAACACTAACATGTGGTATCCGAGCAAGGTTGTTGAAATCTGAATATTTTTTGTGTAAGATTAAAGTTTACTCACATTTTTATGTTATAAAACATAAATATATATAGTTCAAACTTGTCATTACAGACTATGTACAGCCATAGTTTACGGTTGTAAAATTGTTTACTAACAAATGTTCGGTGGATATTATGGGATTCACTGCCTTATCAATTCGTTAAGGATATCCCGACAAAAGGATATTTTCTTACCTGAAGTGGAATCGCTCTTCATGTATATATGTTCTTCTAGAATTTTGACTTTAGCCATGCTTGCTGATTTTGTTTTGAGGTCCCCACGTGAACTAGGCCAACACCATGTAGTCATGTTTTGTAATATTTTATTTGTTGGATATGGGCTTCTGTAAAATGTGTCCAAGTAATATTATTACTGATGTAGTCTTTTGGGAAGTCTATGATTCCTATTACGGATTGCAAAGTTAATGAAGGCAGGAAAATTTGTGTGTTTGATTTATCTGCATTGGTTTAAAGATTGGGACATATACATATATATACACATTTGTTTATATAGTTGTTTTATTTATATATATATAATGGTCAATTTTATATGACAGTATACGTATGAATAGTATAATATATATAATAATGATGATTAACATATATATACATATATTTTACGAATGATATTTTAAGAATGATTCGTAAAATTAAGACATGAATTATATTGTTATGCATGAAATTATTATTATAGTTTGTTGTCACCAAAGTGGCTAAATTAGAATGCTTCATTACATGCATATATATATAGTCATTTATCCATATTAAGGAAATACCCGATAATGATAATTTAAAAAAATGAATTAACGTTCATTAATTATTAGAACTTTTGAATTTGTCTAAAGGTAAATTATTATTCTATAATTAGTGAACATAATAGAGGTATGTTAATATTTTTGTTTGGATATTTTGTCTATCCAAAGATGACCATTATGTTTAATTAAAAATATTTGATTACCTAATTAGAGTTGTATAGGGTATTTATTTAAAATAGTATATTGTAGTATCTACCTAAAGGAGAACTGCTTTATACATTATTGTTTTTCTGAATCCAATTAATTGTGAGCATTTTGTGTTTTTTGCAGCTGTTGCAATCCATTCGCACGAATCATCTGTTGTTGTCTTTAACGGTTTAAACTTCTCTGAATGGCGTGAGCAAGTCAATTTCCATTTAGGTGTTATGGATCTCGACTTAGCGCTATTGGAAGATAAACCTACTGCTATTACTGATTCAAGCAGTGAGGAAGAGAAGTCACACTTAAAAGCATGGGAATGAAGCAACAAATTGAGCCTAATGTTTCTACGGATGACAATTGCCAACAACATAAAGACTACCATTCCACAAACAGAAAGTGCTAAGGAATACATTAAGTTTGTGAAGAACGTTTTCGTTCGGTGGACAAGTCACTCGCTAGTACCTTAATGGCAGAACTCACGACCATGAAGTACAATGGGTCGAGAAACATGCAAGAATATATCATCGAGATGACTAACATTGCTGCAAGGTTTAAGACCTTGGGGTTGACAGTGGAGGACTCCTTTTTAGTGCAGTTCATTCTGAACTCACTACCTCTTGAGTATGGGCCTTTTCAAATTAACTATAACACTATAAGAGACAAGTGGAATGTTAATGAATTGGCCAGTAGGCTTGTTCAGGAGGAGACTAGATTGAAAAGTCAAGGAAGTCATTCTGTTAACCTTACAGGGAAAGGAGCTGGACTGAAAGCAAAAGCCAAGAAGTTCAAGAAGAAAGTACCTGCTAATGATGCTCAGGCAGAAAGGAAGGAACAGAAGGTTGATAAGTGTCGTTTTGTGGGAAACCTGGACACTATCAGAAGGATTGACCGAAACGTAAAGCTTGGTTCGAAAAGAAAGGTAAACTTAATAGTTTTGTATGTTTTGAGTCAAACTTAAGTGAAGTTCCTCATAATACTTGGTGGCTTGATTCTAGTGCTACAACTCATGTATCTAATACGATGCAGGGATTTCTTACGATCCAAACCACAAACCCAAGTAATGATTTTCTATACGTGGGAAACCGAATGAAGGGTCCAATTGAAGGCATAGGGACTTACCGTTTGGTCTTAGATACTGGCTATTATTTAGACTTATTTGAGACTCTTTATGTAACTTCAATTGCTAGAAACCTTGTTTCTCTATCAAAGTTGGATGTCTCTAGATTTAATTTTAAGTTTAGATCATGTAGTTTCAGTTTGTATAAGAGCTCTGCCTTTGTTGGTTCTGGATTTCATATTGATGGTTTATATAGATTGAAACTTGATAATGTTTTTGCTGAATCCTTACTTACTGCGCATCAAAATGTTGGAATTAAGCATAACATGGCAAATGAAAGTTTTACTTATTTGTAGCATAAACGTTTGGGTCATATATCTAAAGAAAGATTAGAAAGATTGGTAAAGGATGGGATTTTTCAAAATTTAGATTTTACTGATCTTGAATTATGTGTGGATTACATTAAGAGAAAGCAAACCAAACATAATAAGAAAGGGGCCACAAGAAGCACATAACTCCTTGTGATTATACACACCGACATTTGTGGACCTTTTGATGTTTTATCATTTAGTGGAGAAAAGTATTTCATTACCTTATTGATGATTTTTCACGTTATGGTTATGTCTATTTACTTCATGAAAAATCTCAATCAGTGGATTCCCTTGAGATATTTATAAATGAAGTTGAAAGACAATTAGATAGAAAAGTAAAAATCATCAGGTCTAACAGAGGTGGTGAATATTATGGCAAGTATGATGAATCGGGACAATGTCCTAGTCTATTTGCAAAACTCCTTGAATGACATGGCATATGTGCACAGTATACTATGTCAGGTACACCTCAACAAAATGGGGTGGTAGAAAGGTGTAATCGGACCTTAATGGATATGGTTAGAAGTACGATGAGTAATTCCTCATTACCCAAATCATTGTGGATGTATGCACTCAAAATCACAACATACCTATTGAATAGGGTTCTTACAAAGGCAGTTTAAAAGACTCCTTTTGAACTGTGGTCAGGAAGGAAACCCAGCTTAAGGCACTTGCATGTTTGGAGTTGCCTAGCAGAAGCAAGAGTTTACAACCCACAAGAAGAGAAATTAGATTCTCGAACGGTTAGTGGTTACTTTATCGGTTACCCAGAGAAATCTAAAGGATATAGGTTTTACTGTCCAAACCATAATCTAAGGATTATAGAAACAAGTAATGCAAAATTCCTTGAGAATGGTGAAGTTAGTGGGAGTGTTGAACGTCAAGTTGTGGAAATAAAGGAAATCAAGGTAAATGTTCCTTTACCTATAAATGTTCATTCATCAACAATTGACCAAAATGTTGTTCCACTAATTGTAGAATGTAATGATAACACTGATCAACATTTGAATGAAGATACACCTCTTGAAGAGACTAATTTTCAAGGACCTGACACACATGAACCATAAGGAATAGTGTTAAGGAGATCTCAAAGAGAAGGAAGATCACCTATTCTGGATGATTACATGGTTTATTTACAAAAGTCAGACTTTGATCTTGGAATCGATAAAGATCCAGTTTCGTTTTCATAAGCCATAGAAAGTAAAGAATCTAATAAGTGGATTGATGCCATGAAAGATGAATTGAAATCCATGGAACAAAACAAAGTTTGGGATTTCGTCAAATTGCTAGAAGGTTGCAAATGAGTCGGGTGTAAATGGGTCTTTAAAAAAAACGCAACTCAAAAGGCAATATCGAACGATGTAAAGCAAGACTTGTTTTCAAGGGTTATACTCAAAAGGATGACGTTGATTATAAAGAGGCATTCTCTCATGTGTCAAAGAAAGATTCATTAAGAATCATTATGGCATTGGTGGCTCAGTATGATTTGGAATTGCACCAAATGGATGTAAAAACAATCTTTCTGAATGGAGATTTACAGGAGGAGGTCTATATGAATCAACCTGAGAGTTTTTCCATATAAAGTAAAGGTCATCTGGTGTGTAAACTTAAGAAGTCAATATATGGACTTAAATAAGCCTCACGACAATGGTATATCAATTTCAATACCATTATTACATTTTTTGGTTTTAAGGAAAACACCGTTGATCGATGTATATGCCAAAAGATTAGTGGGAGGAAGTTCATATTTTTAATCCTATATGTTGACGATATCTTATTTGTAGCTAATGACTAAGCAAAATGCATGAGACTAAAGATTTTCTCTCTGAGAATTTTGAAATAAAAGATATGGGATGGGCAACTTATGTGATTGGAATAGAAATATTCCACGACAGATCATAGGGACTGTTGGGATTGCCTCAAAGGAACTATATCGAGAAAATTCTATAGAAATTCAATATGAGTAAGTGTTCACCTGGAATTGTTCCCATACACAAAGGTGACAAATTTAGTCTCACACAATGTCTGAAGAATGATGTGGAGCGTAAAGATATGGAATCAATTCCATATGCCTCTATTGTTGGAAGCTTGATGTACTTACAAACTTATACTCAACCAGACATTAGTTTTGCTGTTGGAATGTTAGGCAGGTATCAAAGTAATCCTGGAATTGATCATTGGAAGGTTGCAAAAAAAATTTTGAGGTACCTACAAGGAACAAAGAATTATATGCTCACACACAGAAGATCTAATCATCTGGAGGTGATTGGGTGCACAGATTCAGATTTTGGCGGATGTCTTGATAGCAAAAAGTCCACTTTTGGTTGTCTATTTCTGTTAGCTGAAGGAGCAGTATCATGAAATAGTGCCAAACAGACTGTCATTGCTTCATCCATTATGGAAGCAGAATTTGTGGCATGTTTTGAGGCAACAATTCATGCATTATGGCTACGGACTTTATATCAGGACTTGAGGTTGTCGACACCATTACCAAGCCGCTGAAAATTTATTATGACAATTCTGCAACAGTATTCTTCTCCAAGAATGACAAATATTCAAGAGGTGCCAAGCATATGGAACTAAAGTATTTTGTCGTTAAAGAGGAGGTTAAGAAACGTAGAGTGTCTATTGAGCATATCAGAACCGATCTTATGATAGCAGACCCTTTGACGAAAAGTCTACAACCAAAATTATTTAAGGAACTTGTTCTCATAATGGGTCTTGGTTGTAATGATGTTCGATGATTGTAATGACACTCTGAGCTCTATTATATGTTTTCTGACATACGTTATATATTTTCTGTTTTCTTATGATAAGTATAGACATGATGTTGTTTCAATTTAAATAGGAAAAGTCTTTATTAGACATTATCATGGACCATTATGGAATTATGTTTATATATATCAATTATGAACCTCGTATAGTAAATTGTAAGTGTTGTAGTATACGGAAGGAAGTGTTCTACATAAATAGTACATGATCGCCGTAACTCACACTTAGCAATTTGTCATACTATGGTATTATGATGAATATCACAATCGAATGTTAATTATCATTTTGGATGCATTAGGATTGAGGTAATAGCAGTTAATTGGCTAAGTGGAAGAATGTAAGAAATTGTCACTCGTTTGTGACCAATAACTGCTATTAGCAGTTTATTAACTGACCATTGAATAAATAATTAATATTAAAAATATGATTAAATGATAAACATTGGATTGTGATATGTCGGTTATTTGATGGATTTACCGAAATGAATGCAAAAGATAATATATAGACTGGTCATCTTCCTTCCAAAATATACATGAAAACACTCTTCATCAAAAGTTTTTGTGAGAATGAGAAAGTGGGTAAGAGAGAGATATCACTCAGTCTGAATAAAGAAGATGTATTCTTCATCAACAAATTCAAATAAGTCCTTTTATCTTCTTCATTATATAATATACATGAAGATATTCAATTTCAAAGATCCCAAATATTATGATGTTCTTATAAATAATGAAAAAAACTAACAAATTTATCTGGAGATCAGTTGTAGATGAAATCATAAAGGCTGGTAGAAAATTGGCCAAGAAAGGAAAATGCCCCTTGATGTATGAATGGCG
The DNA here is from genome assembly GCA_946598075.1 of Artocarpus hirsutus. Taxonomy (NCBI): domain Eukaryota; kingdom Viridiplantae; phylum Streptophyta; class Magnoliopsida; order Rosales; family Moraceae; genus Artocarpus; species Artocarpus hirsutus. The sequence goes on from CAMOHE010048276.1 coordinate 8,416, forward strand.
TGGGAAGAAGTACTGGGTTGCGGCCCATGGACTGGCAGGGATCATGCATGTCTTGATGGACATGGAACTGAAACCTGACGAGGCAGAGAATGTCAAGGGCACACTACCATTGAACTTCAAGTGAAGGAAGCGAATCAGACCGTCTTGTGCACTGGTGCCATGGTGTTCCTGGAGTTGCTCTTACCCTTGCAAAGGCAGCTGAGGTAATTCTTTTCTGGCATATCATCTGATCATAAAGGAAATGAATTAGCAGATTTAGGCTTTACACACTGCTATTGAACTTTCCCGTGTCCAATTGTTTTTATATTTGCACACATCTTGCTATTCTCTTTATTCTTTCTTTGTCCTCGTAAGCATTAGCGGCCAACTTTTATGTCCTATATCTTAAATTGGCTTTTTAATTGATAACAAGCTTAAAAACTTTCCTTTTTCTTAATGGGCACAGCATTTTCGGGCTTCACGACACTTTTTCCCGATATCTTAAATCCTTGGGTGTTTGAAGACAAGGAATTTCTGCAAGCAGCTATGGACACAGGGGATGTTGTATGGGAAAAGTGGCTGCTAAATCGAGTTGGTATCTGTCATGGCATCAGTGGGAATGCATGCGTCTTTCTTGCACTCTACCGTTTGACAGGAAAGGTGGAATACTTGTACAAGGCTAAAGCATTTGCGTGCTTCCTATATCACAGAGCTGAAAAACACATATACGAGGGACGAATGCATGGGGGCAACCGTCCCTATTCACTGTTTGAAGGTATTGGAGGGATGGCTTATCTCTTTCCGGACATGACTGAACCATCTGAGGCCCGGTTTCCTGCTTATGAACTTTTTAAGTTTTTTTCTGTGCGTGTTAGAGGAATTAGAAGTATGATATACAGTTATTGTACAGATTAGAATTAGGTATGCTATGTTTTTGAATACTTACTGTATGAGACTGAAACGCTGACTATGTAAAAGATTGTGTTTGAAAGAATTAAGTAATTAAATACAGCTTGAAAACTTATGCCCAAGACTTTCCAGAGCTACCTTCCCTTGTTTTGAAAATTTTGTTGTTGAACATGGTGCTTTTCCTTTTATTTTTTTATTTTTTAAAATATGCTGATCATGGTGCTTGAAAGAGAGGATGTTTGAACATTTTGGTCAATGCGTGATAAGTTGGCAACACTTTTGTTAGTCAGTAAACAAAGTTGTACCCTAGTGTTACTCTTTTTTGCACACAAATTTTGAAGAGGCTGGAACAAGTTTGTTTGATAATCTTTTGAAGTATTTATGTTCCTGGTAAAGAAATTATAAAAGATAAAAGAAAATTCTGTAGTGAATACGCCAAACATTTTGTTGGATGATTTCGAACTACCATAATGTTGGTTTCACTCTCCCTGAATATGATTTTTTTTTTTTTTCCAAAGTGTGATGGATGCTCATTTTATGGAGTTGACATTGGTAAGCCTTTTTTTTCCAGCAATAAAGGCATCAAACTCATTTTTCTACCAAAGAAAAAATGAATGAAATAAATTGGATATAAAAGAAAAGTTAAATTCTCTTGAAAATGCTGTCTTCACATATCTTCCAAGGCAATATTGTTCCCAGATGAAGAATATAAAGCAATATTTTATTAACTACTAACAAAATTGTAGCCATAAATATTGTTCTGCTTTTAATTCAATTCTGTTATCGTCTTTTACTTCTTTTGGGACTGTGATAGTTTGGTCGTTCGATCACTTGACGAAAGACGGGAAAAATGCAATTGTTGGATTGACATGACTTTGCAAAAGATTACGAGTGGTTTTATTCAGAACTTTAACAAAACGCCTACTCATCTACAACAGAAATTTTCTCCACACAAGATCAGACCTTCTTCTAAATCGAAACCCCGCACTCACAAAGGGACTCTCTCACCTGCTTGACACCAATCCTCTTTGACCTCTTAATCAAGGCAAATTCAGATTAGTTGACTAAAAATGTCACAAATTAGGCCAACCCCACGAGCTTCTCACTGATTTCCCACACTTTGCGGGCCTTGTCTGCATCACTAGCTTCCTGAGACAATTGGTTCTCAAATGAAGCTGAGTCCTTGTTCCAGCTCCAGTAAACCCCCGACTTTGTCAAGCTTGGATCGCTTACAACCTGAATCAGAAAACAAGCGATTTTCATGAGTTCGTTTGTAAAACTTGCTCTGATGCCATGTTATGATACCATGATAGGCAAACTGATTAGTTTTTATGGTATAATACTATTTCAGTTTCTTACCTGAGCAAGTCTTTTGCCAGATTCCTCTTCCGAGACAAACCCCTTGGTGATGTACTTCTGGAACGGAGGGAAGAGAAGCCTGAACAAGAGAATGTGCTCCCTGAACAGGCCAGTTGTGGCAATGCAGCCAGGATAAAGGGAAGCAAATGTAATGCCGGTCTCCTCATGGTATCGCCTGTGGAACTCTTGCATGGTGAGCATGTTGCAGACTTTGCTGTCCTTGTAGGCCTTGGCGCCGTCAAAGCTTCCACCGTCAATCATGGGCGAGGCGTTTAGCCCGCTTAAGCCCCCTGCAAGTCCCCTCAAGTCACCCAAGTTGGCCTTTGGAGGTACATTCCCCGCCAAAGTGTTTGTGTTCCCTGCATCATATTTAGCCTTTAGCATGTTAAATGTGACTAAAATGGATTTTCAAAATAGCATGCAAATTGGCAAAAAATAAGCACTCTTTGTTCCAAATGAGTTTTGTGCATTTACTACATCTCTCCACATATTTGTCACGAAGGGCATTTTATTGACCCTACATATCTTGAATGGCTTGGCAATATTTGCATTGTTTAGAGAATATGAAATAAATTTAATACACAACTTTCATTCTTGCACTCTTTGTTATGAATCCAAAAACGTCATTCGAGTTAGAAATTTTAAAAATTCAATCAATTTCGTTGATGCAAACCTGTAATGGAGCCAACAATGATAAGTCTCTTGGAAGGGTAATCAGATTTGTTAAGGTCCTCAAGCAGCAACCTTGAGAGCAGAAAGTGGCCAAGGTGGTTAGTCCCAACACTGAGCTCAAACCCTTCAGCAGTGAAGGAAGGTTCCTTGGCGGTTGGCTGGTAGACAGCAGCATTGCACACCAGAACATCAAGTGGTCGACCAGAGTTCCTGAAGTTATCAACGAATTGGCGGACGCTGTCAAGGGAGGCGAGGTCTAAGTGCATGATGATATAGTTTTCCTTGACAATGCCAGCAGACTTGGCTGCTCTTTCGGCCTTGAGGTAGTCCCTGCAGGCCATGATCACGTGCCATTTTCCAGTTTCAGCGAGGGCCTTGGCTGTGGCTAGACCGAGCCCAGAGGAGGCGCCGGTGATTATCACACTGCCCTTTCTTAGAGTCTTCTTCCCTTCTGCTCCGGCTTTTGTCACTGATGGGGTCGTGGTGGCAGTTGTTTGTGCCCTGACTACTCCACTTCTCAAGTTGAATTCTCTCTACAATGGAGAAACAAAAATGTAAAATAAAAGTAAAAAAGAATCAGTCTTGTGTTATCACATACATGACAAGAACCAGAAACCGATTTGCAATTTGAATGAGAAAATAATCCGTTTCTTGTGGCTATGTTGGAGTGAAGTTAACTATTTGCCATTACTGGTACAGGAATACAAACATGATATGAGGTAATGAGGTATGTCCATTGACATTTTTGCGGGTCCTACATAAAACTATCAATAATGAAATTCTGCATTTCTTTTTCCTTCATATAAAAATGTATTCAAGATGACATTGACATGCCGGAAATTTTCTTTTTGAAGTGAAATCCCAAATATAAAAACAAAAACAAAAACAAAAAAAGTCACTGTTTGAAGTAACAAGTAGTCCAAGAAAAAATGGAATTGTGTGCAATTATGTTGTAGGTTCCAAAATTATTGGCCAGAAAACTATATTACTACATAACAAAAATAAAACAAAGAAATAAAAAATCAAGCATCTTATTTCTTAACTAACCTTGCTTCCCAGTCCAGCGGCAGAGCTGAATTCAGCTTTGATATGGTCCGAGAGAGAAACTCCAAACAGAGATGAATCCTTGAAAGAAGCACAAGACTTGGCCTGCAAAACCAAAACCCATCTCCCAAAACGTCAGTCCTTTAAACTGTCCCTTTTATTCACAACAGCAACAAAATTACAATATTTATTTTCTGAAAAAACAAAAATCTAAATATTAACCAACCTGTTTGGGGACGGAGAAAGCAGAGGGAACCAAAGCTGCAGCCTGAAGAGCCATTATCACTTGAAGAGTGAAGTGCTAAACCTCTTTGGACTAAGTTTTCTATTTTTTTTTTTTTTCACGTTTTGTAAACGACACAAAATGGAATGCAACTTGGCTATTGAAAGAGAAAACCGTGCCCTGCTTATATATCGTGTCGATGTTGGGCAGATTTTTGACGGTGAGAGAAAAAAGTGTTTTTTTTTTTTTTTGTATCACTATTATTTGGGATATGAGTGGATAAGATAATTTGCAGCATGTGATTCTGCCACATCAATTTCATCCAACCAATAAGATTTTGATTTTTGGATTTCCTTGTGATATTTTTCACCTTTTTCTCTTCGGCCCAGCCAAGGATATTTTCGTCAGATCATGAAAATGTCCTTTCCCTGCCATTTATGGGCTGTGCATGAGACGTTGAAAGAGACTAGTAGTGGGGGAACACGATGTGGAGGATTAGGATTTTTAGCTACATTCTGGGATTCTTCTAAGATTTCCAACATCTTGGAGTGGGGTCCGCTTTTGTTGGAGAACATTTCTGGGCTTGGATCTGGATCAGGGCCAAGATACTGAACAAGCCTTAAGCCCAAAAGAGTCAAAGCCCCTTAGATGATCGGGTCCATACCAACCTTTTACCAAAGTTGAAGAGAAAGAAAGAGGAAAATGTAATAGACCCCACTGAGGTCCAATTAAAAGAGAAATTGCAAGGAATAATACATCTTGAAAAGCTTAAACATCATCTTTTAAGATATTTGAGAAAATACGGCTTTTTACGTCTTAAATACACTTTATTTATACCATAAATATGTTATTTATCTCAAATATTTAAAACATACTATATACTTTCAAGAAAATAGAGTTTCAAGATGTTATTTGCCAATCGTTTTGCATCCGTGACCACAATTATCACAAGGTAGATGCAATTATTCGAGATTACCATTCTTGAATCTCCTCCCTCTAATTTTGTTAGCTTTTTTACAAGCCTCGTTGATACCTCAATTGGCAGCTCATCAATATTAATAAAATAAAATAAAAAATCTATAGTTGAGGAGTGCTATCTGTGTCCGTGATATGGATGCCCCATTTGTTTATCTCTTTGGAAATAATAACTCCATCAAATATTTAGGTCCGATGTCTTCCAAAAGGGGGGGAAAAAAGCTAGAACCACAGATCACTGCAAGTTGGATCAGGGACATCTTGATTTGACACAGTGCTCCACTTTGTCAAATCAACTGTAAAGACATGATACTCCGTTAGGTTCTCCTATTCAAGCAATCATTGACGGAGAGTTGTGAAAAATAAAGAGTAAAAGAATTTCCACTTTTAATTCAATAAGGCTTTTGCCATGCTCATAACTCTACAATTCCGATTACACAAATCCCATCCGTTTTTTTTTTTTTTTTTAACTCTAAATTCATGGTGTAGTTTTCCCTTCTTTTTTTTTTTTGTGTTTTCCTTTCTCTGTTAACAAATCTATTTTCTTTCTTGATGCACAGTCCGACAGGCTCTCCCATCCGAAGCTCCAGGCCCGACAGGCAACAAGCACATAGAAAGAAATGGAACTCCGCTAATATTACAAATCTCCCCCAATATCCCTTTGTACACAATTTTGCCAATTACCTGTGGAAAAGATGAACCCTTGAACCTCTACTTTTTGCATCACCATATTCCCTCCAATGCTCAAGGGCCTCCGTTCTTTTTCCTTTTTCCTCTTTAGACCCTTAAATCTTTATCGGCAACCCAAAATTTTGGAAAGTTCTAATTTCCCCGCGAAGGCCAGCGGTTACAACCACCATACCCCAGGCTGACATGTTTTGGCTTACCCCATTGCTGCTAAAATCAACGCTAACACGAGGGCTCCTGTTTCTAGTTGCTAACAGAAGTTTCTCCTCTGGCCATGTTGCTGCGATTCTGTCGAAGAAATAACTGTTAGATGCACTAGAAATGGTCCCATGAAGAGGACTATTGCTGCAACCAGAAGCTGATTGTGAGCCCTCGTTGGCAACAGCCTCCTCAACGGGTGTTGGGGGATGGTTGGCTGTGGAGACTTCCTCGAGAGTGTTGTCAAGCGCGGTTTTCTGTTCATCTTGAAATCCCCATGTATCAGCCATCCCAGGCCAAGGGATGGCCACAGATACATCTTGACAGTGGAAATGTTCATAAGAGTGAGTGACCGTTACGCCTTTGCTTCTGCTAGGTCGGGAATCGGCCTCCTGTTTCCATATATATACATGAGAATCCTCACTAGGAGCTACCACATATCTGCCATTGGTTGTGAGGGACGCAGAAATCTGCGTGTTTGTGTTTCGAAATCCTGTGACAAAATCAGTAGCAACAGGCCTTTTTTAAATTATGAAACTATTGAATGAGTATAATAAGATCAAGATAACATCTCATCGATTCAGAAAGCAACAAAAGTCAGCATCCCTGCTTCGTTACTTCTTTCTTGACCGTTGAAAAGACAGGAATTAGTTTCACGAGTAAAAGTTTGCACCATATGCATTTTCTTGAGCCTACACAAATAACAATTCCAATAATTGGTATATATTTCGTCCTCACCTTTGAACTTGTGAACCAGATCAGCTCCATCAACCACCCTGATTCGTGAATCCGCAGACGTGATGAGTACTTCTGATGAACTTCCTGGTGCAAACTGTTCACTGAAATCAATCAGCAACTGAAAAAGAATTAAGCAAACTTGCAGCTCAAAGGTACCGTGGAATGGCCCATGCAAGGAAGGAAAAATGGTAACCAGGATCCTTTCTTAATTGCTTAATGTATCATTAAGAGTGTAGTAGAAATCGTAGAGCTAATAAATTACCTGGAAACCAGTGATTTTCCTGTGATGAGATTTCTTTTTCTTGTTCTGCAGATTAATTTGGCTCTTTTGTTGTAACTTATTCTCTGAAAACGTGTCAGAAAAGACCATTATTACTTAATCATATGGTTAAACAAAAAAATAAAACGAGGCACACAGGTCATACAAACAAATGCAGATATAAAGAAGAGAGAGATTGATAAATACCAGATGTATTATATAAATGGCAGTTCCCTTTGTATGAACCGACTACTGCACCCTTCACACCAACAAAAGTTACATGAGCGCCTTAACTCGTATAAATCACATAATAACTTATAAAAATAATCATCCCAACCTGACCATCAGGAGTGTAGCAAGCGGCAGTGACCATCTCATGCAGATCATTCCAATCAACAACTTGACGATCAGGAATGCTCCATATGCGGACCTTGGCATCAAGTGATCCACTGATGAAGTAATTATCATCAACAGGGTTAAATTGGATGCAAGTTACTGTGTCAAGTAATGGAAAACAAGAAGTCATTAGAAATGAGTAATAGGAGAGGAGAAAAAAGAAAAAAAGAAAATTTTGCTTCTTACTGACATTGACCATGCTCTTTTTAGATAAAGGACAAACTATTAGACTCCCTAAGACCTAGAAGAAACGTGAAAACCATATTTACAAACTGATTTATGCATCTACTACAACGTATGAGAATACATATTAAATGTAACCAGGCAAAAATTACAAAAGGATCAAATCTCAAAAAGAGGGTCCGTGTATCCTCGCCAAGTTTGTGCACCAGTTGTTTTAGTTAAAGGATACTTACCATAATCACTGTGTGAGAAAATCTTCAAACAAGACTTGCTAGACAAATGCCACAACCTCACAGTTTTGTCCATCGAAGATGAGAGCAGGTGCTGGGAAAAAAAAATACACGTGGCTTAGAATTACAACCTGATGTCATATGCAACAATGAATGAATCATGCAGGCAACTTCCTTTAAAATCCATTTCAAGAAAGCAGCAAGCATTGAGAAAGCGGACGGACTCCTCAATCTTCACTATCCGTTGTATAACCTAATTTTTTTTTTTAAACTATAAGCACATAAGTTTCCTTTTCTTGAATCTGGTAACTGCCTCTAGAATCTCTGGTATGTTTTTAAGTTTGAATGATAAAATTAGGTCACCACCTCACATGCTCTTAGAGAGAGAGGCAATCACATTAAGGAGGACTTAACACAGCACTACATTTTTTTGAAAGCAAAAAATAAATTAAAATTAAAATTAAAAAAATCTACTGCCATCATTGTAATCTCTAAGGTATATCCCAGCTCATAAATCTTGGCTACCAATGAGGTGGTTCATTGAAGAGAGAGAGAGAGAGAGAGAGAGAGATCAGATGGTTCTTCCCTTCCTATAATTATGGAACTTTTGTTCATTTCATGGGAGAACACCAAATTGCGGGTGACATAAGTTTCTGTTCCATTCTCATAATTTTAAGCAGTTCCTTTAACTAACACTTGAGACATCTCCAACAAGCCCCCTGGAAGGAGATTTAAAAACATTAAAAAAAAAAAAAATCTACCTGTTAGCATCTTTACCATCTCTCCATTACACCACAAAGCCTTAATTTCCAATCTACCATTTTCCATCAGCACATCAAAATCGTAAAATTCCTTTTAGTTGCAAGAAATACATCACCCACCTTCACAAGAGGCTAAAAAAACTCCATTCTTAACTTTTAGACTTCCACTTATGCCTTGAGAACACGTCTAAAACATCCTTCTTCCATTTCAACTTCAATATGTAAGCCCTCCCCTTTGCATATTTCATTGCTTATTTTGGGATTATCTAATAACTAGCGACAACTTAAATATTTTTCAAACTGCACAAAATTAAACTTTAAAGGTTAGTTTGGGCTAGCACTTGCAATACCAGAACTTATTTAGGATACCAACACATGTCCAGCAAGAAATATCCCTTCATTCCAGAGTTAAGATATAATTATTCGTAAGTATACCAATATGGCAATATTCATTATAAAAATTCACATTCAAAATAAACTCCAATCTCCTCTTTTTCAGTGTGTGTGTGTGTACATATATATATAAATATATAAATAAAATAAAACCAGGAAAAGAAAATCATTTTCCAAAGAGCCTCTGGTATTCTGAGAGCAGCAAAGATAAAGGTTTCCTACTTGAAACAAACTTTAGAGTGGCAAAGTTGTGATCACATGTTTAACAGAAATGGCTCCAACAATAGGACAGTACCCAGCATGTCAAGGTGCATTAATGTACTCAATGGCTATACATAAAAGGTTATGGGTAAATGGCACTATCGCAGAATGTATAAAACCACAAGTAACTCGTCGCGATGACTTGCTGGAAGGATTTAAGAACAAGCCTATCACCAGAGAAGCAGAATTGTAACTAACCTGCGACTTGGACCATGAGAGATCAAGAACATCATCAAGATGTCCTTGGAAGGAACAAATAGGCTTTTCTGATAGAGCAAAGACAGTCTCCGGCACATAAATATGATCCAAGCTCACTGATTTCCGACATATCGATGCCCTCCCTCTTCTCTTCTTCTCCAGATTGTTCTCCACATTCGGAGACAGCGAAGTTCGTTCAGGTGACCCATTGGCGACAAAGAACACATTCAAGTTACTATCATCGGTTTTCTCCATCAACAAGTCCCCCTTCCTTTCCATTTCCACAACCTGCCAAACGTGAATGACACAGTCCTCACCAGCACTCGCTAGGTACCTCCCATCCAAACTAAACTTAATGCTCCATATGGACCCATTGTGTGCGTGAATCTCTTGGCTCTTGTAAAGGGCAGTGAGCTCCTTGGATGACTTTCCGTACTGCCTAACCCTTACTCTCTCAGGTCCATGAAAGGAAGCATCTTGGCTATCGTCAGTGGCAGAGCTTGACCTCCGACCGCCCTTCTCCGATGAGGTATCCCTCTCATCGCTGCTTCTCCTCTCTTTCTGTCCCCTCATTGTGCTTGCAACACTCTTTATGCTCCTAAACCAACTCCCTTTCTTCTTCGATTTAGAACCTCCCCCACTAACCCCATTAACATTTGAATCCGAACAATCCTTATTACCCTCTTCCACATTTTGTCTTCTCATCAATTCTTGCACAATTGGAGAATGCCCCACGCACATCTGAAACTCCTCCATGGTCAACTGCCTCCCAGTCCCAACTTCTTTTAGCTTCTTCCACGTCCCATCTTCCCTAACCTCATTCACAACAAACTCTTTCCCGTTATCAAGATCTCTGATGGTACACACTTGGGATTCGTTGGTTTTTTCATCACTCCCATTACATCCCAAAACCTCCTCAAATTCATCACTGCCACCACCGCCACCCCCGTTCCCAAAATCCCGATTCGAATTCGATAAAGAAGTCGACAACAATGCAGGATTCGGACTGACATTGGGATTGGGATTGCTAGTTCGAATCTCATCCACGGCCCTCTTGAAATTCTTCCCCGAGGGCGGTTTATTAAGCAAAGAGGCATCGGCAATGGTAGATCCATTGCTCTTTCCGCTCCTCGATTTGCAAAAACTAGTACAAGAGTTCTGATTGTTGTTGTTGACATTGTTCTGATTATTATTTACAAATGAACCGACCTCTTCGGAGACCGAACGAATCCAAAGAATTTGACAAGAAGAACAAACAAAAGCAGAAGAAGTACAACAAGTAGAGGTTAAAGAAGAAGAAGAAGAAGAAGAAGAAGAAGAAGAAGAAGAAAAACAATTACGCTGATCGCCGCCGTCGGATTTTGATCGGACCATCCCGGCGGCAGTCTGTCTCTGGCAAGTCAACTGATCCGACGACGCCGATCGGCCGAACTCTCCGCAGCCGTCGATCCTGTCGTCGTCATCGTTCGGCTTGGCTCCGGAGAGAGAGGGGTCGTTGCTCAGGCCCATCTCCCGGAGGAGGCGACGGCGTCGTTCGGAGACGGAGGAGGGCTCGGAGACCCAAACATCATACTGCGAGACGCGCATTGGGAACTTAGGGATTTGGAAATGGCGATCATAATTGGAATTGGAAATGGCGTTAAGTTGTTGTTTTTCGTCTTGTTCTTGTTCTTGGTTTTCTTGTTCGGAATCGGAGTTGGAAGTGGAGCAAGAGCAAGACGAGAAGGCAATGCGATCAAGGGACTCGTAGAAGCACTCGCCTTCGTCTTCTTCGTCCCCTGTCTTGCTCATCTCATCGCTCGCCTCTGGGCATTCCCATCTCACAACGACACACCATTCATCGTCGTATTCTTCTTCGTCTTCTTCTTCGTCGTCGTCGTCGTCGTCGTCGGTGATTGTAGGGACTGATCAGAAGAAACCAAAGCGACGCTTCGATCGATCGCGATCTGCGTGCAAAGTCGTTGAATTCGAAAGGGATCGGACAAGGAAGGACCTGGAAGTACTTTGTGGGTTTTCGGTTTGCGAATCGGATCCGATAATGGCCAGAGAGAAAGAAAGAGGGAGAAGAGAGAGAAAGAGAGAGCGGGGGGTTTGGGGGGAACGAAGCCCTATGCTTTGTGCTGGCGTGAGGATTTTGGGTTGGGGTTTGAGCAATGCTGTTGTTGTTGTTGTTGTTGTTGTTGTTGTTTTTGTGTAGGGGGAGAGAGGGAGAGAGATTTTTTTTTTTTTTTTTTTTTTCTAAGAGCTGCTTTCGAGGGGAAATGTGAGAGAAAGTGGGAGAGAAAATTTCATTTTCAGGCTGGAGTTGGGAAATAGATTTTGTGGATGGGGAAACTGAAGAGCAACATTGTTAGGTTCTTCTTCTTTTTTTTTTTTTTTTAATTTTCAAGTGATGTTGGTGTGGTTGGGAGTGAATTTGTAACTGATTTCCTTGGAATTTAATGTTGTGCCTTAATAATTAATAACATACTCTTTTGCCAAAAAAAAAAGATAAAAAAAACATGCATTGATTGTGTTTGTTTCTCTCTCTTTTTTCTTTAAATTGTTTGGCAATAATTCAAAGTTCAAATCAAACCCATTTGCTGCAACCTTTGGTTGACATAATTATAATCTGCTTCCTCACAAAGTTATGGCATCTTGTGATTAATTGGGCTCAAAAGAAAAAATAATAATAATAGAGGAATAGGTGAATGATTGTTAATGTGCATCTTTTGACAAAACTTTAGCCATGTATCATTTCTTTGCTTTTGGTCTTTACATTCATTGACATGTTGGAGGTTGTTAAGAAGATTTTACCATGACAGTGAAGGATTTGTATCATGAACCAATAATCAATAAAGGAAAATGATTTCATTAGTTCCATCTTTCAAATTTCTAATGATGCCATCCTAACCAATGAAATAATTATGTATGTAAACTATACACTGTATTAAAAAAAAAAAGAAAAAATAACTATGCCTCTTCATAGAAAAGATACTTGATGGAATATGACATTGAAAGGTATGGTAGATTGGTGGTGGTAGAAACTCACCCATACCCTAAAGAGTATGTATTGTCTCAGAGGAAAAGTATGGAACCATTAAGTACTAAGCAAACAATTAAAAAAAAAAGGTATAAAGCAAACAGAAGAAAGAAAAGAAAGAAAAATCAAATGGACTATAAAAAGACTTGTATCCAATCCTCCTTCAAATCAGAGAGAACTTATTGGTTACTTAGGATGGCATGTTAACAAGTTTCAAGAATTTATTGGTTAAATATATTTCCCTTGTTAAAATAATTCACCACTAGTTGTGTGACCAATTCAGAATCACACTTCTAACAAAAACCAATCGAAATTTATTGTCCAAGACTCCAAGGACAGTGCATATGAATTGCAAATAACCTCTTTGCTCACAAAGCAAAAGAGATCAGATATGGGGTATTTAAGGACTCAATCATCATTTATATAAATCTTTATTATTATGCTAAAGAAACCAACAACACTACACTTGTAAATCATACGTGGTTTTGGGCTTTTATATTTCTTTGACAAATAACTGATTTTCTTTAAAACAAAAGAAAAATAAAAAAAAAAATATAGCTGAGTTCACCTCTTCAAATAATAATGAGAATAATAATAACAATAATAATAATAATTAATTTCCCATTCCTCAAAGACATCCATATAGGGACGAAAGTGTGGTGAGAGTCTAAACATGCCTGCATGAATTATTTTCATTTTTATTTAAAAAAAAAACCTTGAGGCATATTTTTAGTTCATGTTGGAGAGAGAGAACAAGGAGGATAGTTGACTTAAAGCTGTAGATTTTATTTATTTAATCTTTAGACATTTTTTTTTTTTAATGATTGGTTTTTCAAAATGGATAGAGAAAAGGGCATGTTTTTCAAACTAAGAAGGTGGACAGGCCAAGGCCAAATGGAAGTGTTAGTTATAAATTTCTTTCTTTCCTTCTTTCTTCTTTTTCCTTTTTCTTTTTATTCTTTATTTTTTTATTTTTTTTTTGCTACACCGCCGACGGGAAGTTATGACTTCTAGACATACCAAAATCTTGTGGCTAGTATAACCGTAATGACAATAGGGTATGGAAATATTATGACTTCTTTCTATTGTTTTGCATATGAAAGTTTTGTAAGTTCTTATGACCCATAAACTATTCTTTTTTTAAGTATTGAAAGGTGCATGGGATGAGTGGTAAAAGTGGCAACATCTTGGTTGGGTAGTAATTGACTCAACAATTGGGCTATGTTAAATGGGCCTATAGTAGATGACAAACTAGGCCCAGGAAAGTCAAATGCTAGTGTTGTACAACCTAGTCTGGCCGACTGCGTGCTATTGTGCCTCACCTTGCACATGCTATCCAGCCCATAACTGCAATGTGAAGGTGACCCACCAATGCTGTCCAACTGCTTTTGGGACCGACTTATCACACCTACTATTATTAGTCTCTCTCTCTTTCTGTTAAATTATTTTTCCCTGTGACAATATAGTGACCAGAGTATTAGAGTCCGTTTGGTTCACAGAATTGAATAAAAGATTTAAATAAAAATTTAAATTTTTATGAGAAAAAATATTATAGTAAAATAATTCGAACCGTAATTTAAATTACAAAACCAACACAATGTCCACCAGCTTGACCAAGAATTTTAAGGGAAAAAGAAAAAAAGTCATTCCCTTTCAGCCTAGGTTGTTTGCTTCCCTCCATTGGTAGGTGGGTCTAATAAAAATCATGTACCCCAAGTCCCAAGAAGTAATAACGGCTGAGATTTGAGCTGCTAGTTAGACATATTTTGACAAATGAATTGACACACCAGCCTTTTCTTAACAATTTCTCTACTAGTAACCGAATAGAATATTCATCACTAAAACTCTATCTTTCGACCGCCATAACTATAAAAAATGTTAATTTGATTAGATATAATGGTTTTAAAAGATGCATCATAAAAGGAGGATCCTATCTAAAAAGTCCTCTGTTTTCTCATTAGTTTTGCCAATTATTCCCAAGCTTAACAAAATATTATAAAATACCCCTAAATTGTTAACGACTAACAAAATTTAGACAAAAACACTCTAGAATAGATTTAAATTTCTAATGATGATTAAAGCATATAGGCCATGTGCACGAGGCTGTTAGCTTTTAAAATTTCACATTGTTCATCAATTTCTAAACACTATGAATAATTAGATTAAGAAGGTAATTTATTACAATTAGAAGTTTAAGAGGTAACCTATAAGTTCAATCAAAGTCACACCTTTTTTTTAATTACTAATTTGCTGCAATGGTACCATTCATAGGCCTCAATTTAATATATATCTACCTTTGAAATTGAGATTCCTATTTTTCATTTCTCACTCTCTCATCTAAAAAAGGCAGAAAAGTAAAATTAATGGTCAAATATATTGTCTAAACTTCATATCGATTAACAAAAAGAAAAAAAGAACTATACAGAGCATATTTGAGAGTAAGAGAGAGCATTCTTGGGGAAACGGTCGATCAGAGCTCCAGTGCCGCCTTCAGCAGTGTCATCGAGCTTCTGACCTAAAATCTTGCCCTCAAACTGGCTTAGTCGCAGTCATAATGCAAAATGTGCAGCAACAAATGAACCTACTTAGTGCCCAGGGAGAAAAGGGAGGCCAGAGTTTTGGAGTCTCAATCTCAGTGCTTCTGACGCCTGAAGGCCTAGATTATTGCGGCCTTTGAACTGCCTAGTGGGGGGTTTCCTGTGGTTGTGGCGGCGGTGGTGGTGGTGTCATGTTTCTTGCAGTGGTGGGGTGGCAAGTGGGAGTCATGTGCTCTGATCTTGTGCAGCTTCAGCTTAGCCGTGTGCCTTTTGTGATCCCTTTGGTTTGGTGAGAAGGAAAGAAAATAAAAAGGAAGAGAAAATTTTAAAAGAAAAAAAACTATAGGAAAAGAAAAGATTTTGATTTCGAAAGAAAAGATTTTGATTTCCCTTTATTATTTGGTATGTGATGGTGGGAAAAACATGATCTTATCTTATCTTATCTTGTTTGGTATTAAATAAAAAAAAAAAAAACCAAAGGAATGAAAAAACTACTGTTAATACAATTACCATTTTGTCGAAATATTATTTAGCTATTTCCCTAATTTTGCGCCTAAATTTTTTTATTGAAATTTTGATAGAAAAAAATGACAAATTGATAACTTCATTTTCTTTATATTGTTGTCAAACTTTTCTCTCTTAAAATCCATCCATATTTAGAAGGATCAATTTTGGTAGAAACTACATGCCATTTCTTCCACACAATTTTCCTTTCCATTCTACTTTCTTTTCTACTAAACACCACATTATATCAATTTTTACCCCAATATCCTTCCAATGTTTTCTTTTCCTCTACTTTTCACTTATACCAATCAAAGCATTAGGGTCTACTGCTACTTCTGACGGTCCTTTCTTTAGCTGTCTCATTGTCAAAAGCTTTAACAATGGGTACTTTTTTTATTTTGGGTTTTTTGACATATTTACTCTTTAAACTTTAGGCTTTTTTGTAATATAGTCCTTAAACTTTTTTGTGGCAATCGAGTCCTTAAATTTTGCTAAATATAGAAATTAAGTCCTTAAACTTAGCTAAGTATAATAATGAAGTCCCTACTTACTAATGTTTGTCAAAGTTAAGATGAAAAACAATCACATGGGTTGCACATGACCCATTTAGAAGGAAAGTGGCGTAATTTCAAGCCTTACAATTAATAAAATATAGATAGAAACCAACAAATTGGTAAGAAATATCATTAACAATGATATAATTTTTTTTATTTTTTTATAATTTTAGACACAAAATTAAATAATTGGACTCTTATTAGAATTAAATGAAATATACAAGTGCTTTAAATGCACCACGTGCATCTCACGTTATTGTTTCTGTCTTGATTCTAAAAAAACTTTGTGATTAGGACTTAATTGCACACTTAACAAAGTTTAAAAACTCAATTGTCGCAAAATAAAATAAAATAAGAAACACATTAAAAAAAGCTTAAATTTTAAAGGGTAAATGTGTTAAACACCTTCTTATCTGTTTTGGTATGTAATAATGGCGGATTTTACTTGATGTGTTGGCGTGTTTGTTTTGTTATAGTGTTGGGTTGTGCTTTTTGTCCGCCACTTTTAGGAGTGTTGAACAAATTCATCAAATCCCAAATTTGTTTTCGTTTTAAAATGGGTCGGTTTAAGCTTTTGTTCTTTTATGAGTTTGGTTAATGGTTTTATATATTTCAAAGCACAAAAGTGAACCAAACCCCAAAAAAAAAAAAAAAAAAGTCCATCTATCCTTTTAAAAAATATATTTTTCTCTTGTTTCTCATATTTCTCTCTATTTCCATGCAACTTATCTTTCTTATAGCTTATTGGTATTTAAATTTTTATAACAAAAATTTTAACTAGGTAAACGATCTAAAAAAAAACCCTTAATGGTTGATTTTGCAAGTTCAACTCATACCTTTTATATGTTGAGATTTATTTGAGTTATAAATCTAAAACGATCAACCAACTATACATAATTTGATTTGATTTGATTTCACTTAAAAATTTCTTACCACTCAAAATTAGCTTAACATCTTTTATTTGATTGGTGGTGTTTTCACTTCAAACAACAAAACTACAATGAACACCCTCATATGGATTTGTTTTTTCCTAGGTGTTTTGTGTGGCCTTAGTGTTGTGGGGTTCTTAATTTCAGTTGATTTGATATTTTTATCAATTTGTTAAAGAGTCATGTATGTCCTTAATTTTTGTTATGCCTTTTCTTTGAGTATTCTATTGGAGTTTATTGGAGAGATTGGTTGTTTATTATAGTCATGTTTTCATGTAATTTGAGGTTTGTGTGAATTAAAATTGACATTTGTATTTCTTTGATTTGAAATATATTTTCTCTTTTTTCAAAAAAAAAATGATGAAAAAAGGAGGAAAAATTATAAAAATGCCAACATGATTAAATTACACAGTCTGACATCATATTTAAAATATAAGATGTTCCTTTGTGAATAAAAAGATTCAGTTATTCATCCTATTTAAAATATGTTTAAGTAATTAAATTTCGCATTAAAGATGAGAAGATATATACAGACATACCTTTACTAAATGAGAGTTCAATTAAAAAAAGCCATAATAAGAGTGTAAATATGAAACAAAACTTAGGAGTAATAAAACCTCATTTTTGTCTTTATAAGTGACTCATGTGCAAATTATATGATCTTAATGCCATCTATTTAAATGAAAAATCAGAAGTTGAGGGAGCAAAATGAGGAGCTTTAAAAATTCAAGGGACAAAGTAGTGATTTTTAAAGTGACCAGGGAAAAGTGAGGAAGTTTAAAAGTTTATGAAATAAAATGATGATTTTTAAAAGTTTAAAAGATAAAGTAAGAAAAACTTTAAAGTTTAAGAGCTATTATTAAAAAAAAAAATGAAAGAAAAGAAAGAGGGAAGTGATGAAAAACTTGGCTGAAACTAGAAGGTGGAAACGGCAGTAAGTCCTTGTACTTTGGAGCAAGGCCCCCTCGGATGTGCAAGCTATACAGTCTAAGCCAAAAGGACTAATCTGAAGATAAGATGGCCAAATACATACACAAAATAAAATGAAGTCGAACTGCCAAACAGAAACATTATTCTTCTCAGAGTTATGTTTGGCAGAAAATGGTAGCCACTTTTTGAGCTATAAATAATATAAAGCTCTCACACGTTATAGTAACAATAAAAAAAATCACTACAGTATAAAACTTATACATACTATTATAAAAACAGTTCTAACCAATAATTTTAACCACCCTACCAAACACTTATGAGGCCATAAGAAAAATAGTAGTACTTTAAATTTAAAAGAATTTCAAAAGAATATCAGATATTGGTAGATATATCCACAAAAGCTATGTCAACAATGAATATTTGTTTTGAACTTAATTATTCTATTGATATTATATGATATAAACAATATTGAGAAAAATACTTAAATAAACGACTTCTATATAACAATAATATACAAATTAGATAGAAATCTCAATACAAAAAAAAGTTTTATAAGACACAAAAATGATTGAAATTCTTTAAAAAAAAACATGATTAGAATTTTATTATAATTCAAACAATATTAGTATTATGGCATGCAAATCAACAAAATGCACACTAGGTAATGGAAGGTTAAAAACCTTTTATATACTGAGCTAATAAAACAATGGTAATATAAAAAAATAAAAAAAATTACATTTAATGTAGACATTTACAACTTTTTCCTGGAAGTTTGTCGTATTGCTGTCGGTATTTTTCAAATATAACCTGAAATTACCCCTGTTAAATCGTTATTTTTTGCCGATGCCTTTCAGTGTTACCGAATTTTTTTAAAACATTAGAAAGTAATATGTTTTTTTATTTCTTTTTATGCAACGGGGTTGCCTGCACCCTCTTTCCAATAGTCTTGTACAATAGAATGGGTGAACCAAAAAGATTTAATTGAATTTTTTAACTTCCAAATAAATTTTAAATTTTAATTGATTATTTTTAAAATCTTTTTAAAGGCCCTTAAAAAAGCTTTTTTGTCTAAGGCTCTAAAATTGCTTGAACCGGTCTTGATGTATAACACTTAGAAATTTTATTAAGTATGATTAGTGTGTAAAAGGGTGAATTAATGTGCCTTAATGTAACTTGCACTTAATTCAATTATTTTGTGGTATTTTCAAATTAATCTCACTTTTAATTAATTTTATTTGTCATTTTAAATTTTAAAACAAAACAATTTGTCAAATACTCGATATGTCCTCTTTTTATAAAACCATGTGATGGACATGGTTTTTACTTTACAAAACCACTCTCCCCCTCCTTTATTTAATCTCCTTCTCACTCTCTCTTCCTCACTCATTCACTCTCTCTCTCAGACTCACTCCTTCTCTCTTTTTTTCCCTTCTCTCTCGCTGCCTCTCCCTCTCTCTTTTCTCTCTCATTTTGATCCAAAAATTTTGAGCTCAAGCTTTGATTCTCAGTTGGATTGGAGGTCAAGGAACACATGTGAGCCACCAACTCCATTCAAAGATCAAATTCGAGGTTAGTTACTCTATTTTTCAAAAAAAAATTCATACTTTTTCCCACATTTTTCCAATTATTTGTATGTTGAAATTCAAGTTTCTTGAGCTTAGAAAACCTCCGATCTAGATTTAGGGAACCCAAATTATCACGAATCTAGGCTTGATTGGACAAAATTCAAATTTAATCAAGTTTTTCTTTTTTTTTTTCTCATTTTCAGATTTATTTGAAAATTTCTATGTAAAACTTGCTTAAAAGTGTTATAAATATGTTTCAATATGCTTTTCAATCAATTATGAACATTATGTATGCTTTGAGAACTAAAAAACAGGCTGGAAATGAGATTTCAAGCTCAGGGAAGCTGAGACTCGAAATCTGAAATTTTTCAAATTTTGCTAGTTCGGTAGGTCGATCGTGAGGCAGACCGAATTCATGAGTCCAACATGCCAGACTCATCTTGTTAACAAGCCAAATCTAGAGTAGTTCAACAGGCTAGTTCTGTACGACTGGTAGGCGAACTATGGGAGTTTGGTGGGCCAAACCAGAAAGTTTGACAGGCCGATCGGGCTTTGAAAATTTTGTTGTTTTTCATCGGTTTTCACTATTTATACTATAGATAGAGACCTTAGCCTTATGGCATGATTTTGTGAATTACAATGGCACACTAAGACACTATAAGATAGCATTGTAGTGTAGAATATTTTAAGTTAGATATTGATAAACTTAGGTATATTCAAAGTTGTTTGTGGTTCCGTGGAGCTAACATATATTGGTTTGGGATTGCAGTGCTTGAGTTTCGATACTAGATAACAAGGTATGACTCTAGACCTCTTTCTTTAGTAGTCGTGTTTTAAAAAAGGGTTTTAGCCACAAAGTGATTTCTTTCAAAAAGTTTTCAAGAAATGATTGAGCTAAGTTTATTGGTTATTCTCATTAACTATCAAGTAATGAAATGATCATAATGAACGGTATAATGAATGTAAATGGATACACTTAGTAATATGAGACTTGAATAATGATATGAATATACATACGGCATGATGCCACACTTAGAGATCGAGTCGTGTAAAGTACGATCTTAGGGGCAGGTCCTGAAACCCAACTAGGCCACTACGGTGGTGATTATAATGGCTTTGCCTAAAACATGATAATGAGATTATTTCTGGATGACTAATGAGCAAAATGGTAAGAATGAATTTAATTGCATTTTTTTCACTATGCTTTCTAACTTTTGTTATAAATGATGTACATGCTCAATTTAATGTTTTCAAAGCTAAGTCCTACTGAGCCTTCCGCTCATAGTTTTATTTGTTTTAAAACATTTTCCTCCTCTAGGTGGATTGCAACATAAGGCAGACTGAGATTCTATCGAGCCGACACATGGATTGTAGGATTTCTATTTTGAGGTTATTTATTTATTAAACTAAGGCATGCAATATTTTAATCGTACTATATCTGGATTTGGACTGTGGTTGTATTTATTATTGTTGGTACTATGTGTGTACATTAATGTAGGTCCGGTGTAGCCCGGCTTGATTCTATTAGTTCTTATTTCCTTTCATTTTGACTTAATTTAGTTTAAAGGCATTTATACAAAAGTTTTAAAATTATCACGTTTTCATAAATAACTCAATTCATTAATTGACAAGTTTAATTAAAATTTGGTTTAATTAACTTAATTAATCTGTCATGTCACAACGCGAAGCAAAGAGCATGACACGATGTCTCATAAACAAGCAAGTCTAGTCTTTCGCCTCCACCGCTTCGCTCCACCACCAAGACTCCTCACTTTGTATCTCTCATTGCTTGATTGAATCTCAATTCTGCGTAAATTTAAACTAAACCGTCTCAACCGATGACCAAAAACCCGTCACAAGCGGTCGATTATTGATCGAGCACCCTATGTTTGATTCGGTGGTCGATTTCATCTCTTGAAAATGGATAAAGGTTCGGACGTTAGTGAACCCCACCCCAATATCATTTGGCCTAGTCATAGGCGCTCGATTAATACTCTACTCAATGCTAACTCAATCCTTATATAAGTAATTGTATTATCCATGTGTGACATGCCACACATGCCTTGAAGGAGCACAGTTTTGGGTATTTCAATAGCTTTTTACCCTAGATTTCTCCGTCTAATAAATAAATTAATCAAGGTTTTTGATAGAAAAAATTAGTTTGGAAATCATAAAAATTTGTTCTTTTTGCTTCTTTCTCTTTTTTCTTCTTCCCTCCCTCCCTCCCTTAATTAGATACAGACTATTTTTGCTTCCCATATCAATGAGAGACAAAATACATATATACATACAAGCTAATTTAGGCTCCATATATAATACCTTGCCTTAGTACACCGAATTATTGGAGCGACACTTATTGTAACGTGGCTTCCTAATCTTCGCATGCCTATTTAATTTATTGTCGTTAGACTAATATAGGGAACCAAGTTGCTTTTAATAAAGTTTCCATCTAAAAGTGACATCGAGCTGTACGAAAAATATAGTTTACAACTCGTTTTTGCACATCAAGTTTGAAGCTCGGGAGAGATGTATGTCTATATATATATATTCAACATCATAATTGAATATTAGTTTTTCCGATTAATTTTCGAGAATTAAATATAAGAGGAAGCGTGGAGAACAATGAGGGACGGTGGAGACGGCGATGACTGGCGGAAACCACCTCAATGCAGGCAAAATGTGGCGTTGGACAAAATATTTTGAGACGAATAAAACAAACATTAGCTTGGCTTTGCTCCATATGAAACAATCTTTCTTGTTTATTTTTAGGCAATCTTTTTGATGAAAACCAAAAAAAAAAAAAAAAAACTCACCAATATATATATATCTTTGAGCCGTCAGATTTGGCAAAAAAAAAAAAAAGAAAGATAATTTTGACAAAATAAAACTATTTAAAAATGAACACTATCGATGGGATTTCTATCGGAGAAGTCCCTCGATTTTTATGCTAAATTATAGTTTAATGTTGTAAAGTCAAAAGTCCTTTCGGCTTTGCTTTAATTAAAATTGCTGATTACAATACAAGATTGCGCGTCTGAAGGCGTCGGTTAGAAATTTAGAAATGTTCTGTACTTGCATGGTAAATGACGTACTCAAATAGTGCTTTACGTATAGGGGGCCTTAAAACTGTTAACACCGTAAATGAGAATGCAAAATTTGAAAAATTTGTCTAGTATTAAATTACTAGACCATGGATTTGAATATATAAAACTCACCTTCCAACACCTTAAGCTTTGAGAATGGATTGATAAATTTATATGGTGTACAAGAAGATTTAGATTATTTATCTAATTTTGGTGTTTCATATGATATCTAACTAATTATATTTTAACATATCGTTTAATAATATAATATACATAAAAAATTTCAAGTAAAGAATATTTCTAAATTTTTGAGTAATGTAATATGATGTGACTAGTTAGATACTATTTTAGATACAAAAATTGGATAGAATAATTTAGGTTGATCGTATTAGAATAGGAGGTTATGAGTTCAAACTTAAATAATTGCACTCTTTATTCTCTTTAAAATTGTAATTGCACCTACAACTTTTGCGGACCACCAAAAATTTCATTAACTTATTCTTCAATTAAGTGATTTTATTTTCATTCCTTATACCAATTTGAGTTCTTTATTATTCTTTGAACAGTGACCTTCTATTTGGAATTTCTTGTTTCTCATCAATAAAGGTTTTTCTTTGTTCTTTGTTATGAGTTCAAGCTTAAATAATTGCACTCTTTATTCTCTTTAAAATTGTAATTGCACCTACAGCTTTTGCCGACCACCAAAAATTTCATTAACTTATTCTTCAATTTAGAGGTTTTCTTTTCGTACCTTATACCAATTTGAGTTCTTTATAATTCTTTGAACAGTGACCTTCTATTTGGAATTTCTTGTTTCTCATCAATAAAGGTTTTTTCTATGTTCTTTTTTTTGGTGATATATATATATATATATATATATATATATGTATAAAATAACTTAAACAGATGGGAAAGCTGAACTGCTGAGAATCAACGGTTAAACTTAAATTTTCGTGCACATAAGACTTATAAAACAAAACTAAGTGTGAGAGAAAATGGGCACTTTTCTTGATTCCGTATTGAAATTTTGTAATTTTCATTTGAGTTGTCCTCAAATTTTGTAACTTTTGGTATTTTGGTCTTTATTTTAAAAATTTGGATAATCTTGTCCCAAAACTATTTCATTTTAAGAATTTGGATACTCAGGACCTTAAAAACTTAATTTATTGGCATTGTTAGTCCATATCTTCTTTTTACTATTAAATGACATAGATATAAATATCTTGAGGCTTACTTGTATTTCGTAATATCGTTGTAATTTGAACCAACTTACTTAGAATATAGTGAAAAGAATGGAAAATTCCCCCAATGATGTTTGTAAATTTTTTTTGGTTTATAATGATCAATCAATAATCATCATAATTAAGTTTATTCTAGGGCATTTGAACACTATTTAGACAAATAATAATAATAATAATAATAATAAGTTATACTTCAAAAGAAAAAAAAAAAAAACAGAGGAGCTATATATTAGAGACCTTTCTTCAATATATATATATATATATTGGGGGTATATATGTTTTTAGAATTGAAGAAACAAAAATGCTTCAAAATGTTATATATGATGTCATTTAACAGTAAAAAAAAAGTCCCCAAGGCACTAAGAGTGCAAACAAATTAAGAGTTAAGAGACTTGAATGTCTAAATTCTTAAAATAAGGACTTATAATACCAACAAATTAAAAGTTTGGAGACCCGACTATGTAAATTCTTAACATGTCGACTAAGGTGCCAACAAATTAAGAGTTTGGGACCTAAATGTTCAAATTCTTAAAATAGGGACCTAAACACCAAGGATTACAAAATTTAGGATGCCAAGGATTACAAAATTAGGGACCTATGGTGCAAAAATCTCTTTTTATTTTTGTAAATTCTTCTAAGAAAGATCTGTGACTCAAATATTGAAGAGTTTTCCTTTTAAAAATCTCCTTTTCTACCCATTTTTAAGAAGGGAATAAAAGTTGTTTGGGGTCTCCAACATATTAATGACGATTCATATTAATGGGTCATATTCGAATCAATAATATTGAAGTTTTTATTTTTAAAATCCTCTTTTTCTCCCATTTTTAGAGTTTAAAAAATAAAGCAAGTAGCACTTATTTGGAGTTCCATTTTACTCCATCACTACTTAATTTGAAAAACTACAAAAAGATTTTTGATTTGAAACTTTTTGGGCCTAATCCTTGCAATTTTTGAAAGTTGGATCATTTCTTCTTCTTCTTCTTTTTTTTTTTTTTTTCTAGTAATAGTATATATGCTTGGGTGGTAGCAAACGACCATTGGATTTTTTGTAATTTATGATTTTACCTATAGTGTTTAAAAATTTTTTATATATGGCTCCTCTCATCACAAAATTTTATATATGCCCTCATTATTAACAAATTTTTTCTTCTAATTTTAGAGTCCTATTAAAATTATTTTTTATATGTAACTTATTAATCTTTTATTTCTAAATTGCCCTTGTTTCAATAATATTTTTGAAATGTGCCTCTATTTTAGTATATTTTTCTTTTAGTTCAATAAAATAATAATATTTTTAACAAATTTGGCCTTCATAAATATATTTTTCTAGTTGCCTTACTGAAACAATTTTTCTTGATTGTGTTTATGCTTAAGCTTCTTTTCATGCATCATTTTTGCACTTCTTAGGTAATTTATTATCATTTTTACTCCAACAAATTCATTTTCTCATAAGTGTCCTACTCTTTTTTTTTTTCTTTTTACTAAACTAAACTTAGAAGAAAATAGTAAATCAAGAAGAAATTAAACTATAAATAAAATTTTACATTTACGTGGTAAAAAATTCAACAAATTGAACATGCATATCCTTCTAACTATTCTATGGTATCGAGAGTTGGGACCGCTTGATAGAGCTTTTATTTTGATTTTTGCTTTTGAAAAATTTTGAAAATGAAAATGATTTGATAAATATGCTAGAAAAATTTTTGAAATTGTGTTTGGTTACATATAGTGGTATGTTTTATGTTTTTAAAAACAACAACAATTTTAATAAAAAATTATTAACATAAATAAAACCAAATTTAATTTAAATAATTCTAATTAATTATAATAATTAGAATAAAAAACCATCAAATTCCTGTAAAAAACAAAAAAAGAACCTCTGCTCAGCCCCACCCTCCATTGCCGAGCTCCACCATTGATGATTACCAATGGCCCTTGATGCCCCCAAAAACTTGGCCCCACCCTACCCCGACCAACCCAAGCCCAACCCTGACCAGCCCAGCACCTCCACATCAGCCCCCGATGCCCCTGACGCACCACCCAGACCAAAACAGCCCCCGATGCCTCTGACGAACCCAGCCCCACCCCGTGAAGATCGACGACCTTCTCATGTCAACGACCTTTCCATGAAGATCTATAGTCTTCTACAATTCAGATCGTGCCTCTATTATGATCAGTGATGGTGAGGGATTCGACGGTGGCTCTCACT
Organism: Artocarpus hirsutus; assembly: GCA_946598075.1. Taxonomy (NCBI): domain Eukaryota; kingdom Viridiplantae; phylum Streptophyta; class Magnoliopsida; order Rosales; family Moraceae; genus Artocarpus; species Artocarpus hirsutus. The sequence goes on from CAMOHE010048276.1 coordinate 34,455, forward strand.
AAAATGAACATCAGTGTAGGCGACGATGAAATCCAACATGGGCAACAACTTCTTGGGTTGCTGGCTTTGCTGGGTTTGCTAGAGTGGGGGGTGGGAGAAGGCTCGAAGAGTCAGAAGGAAAGGAAAAAAAGTTTAAAATGGTTTTTTTTTTTTCAAAATCTAGTGTAGTGTGGATTTTCTGAAAATGTTTTTATTTGTAGTTTTTCCCAATTTTAAACCAAACATTGTTTTGAAAATGATTTTATTTTGTGTTTTTTGAAAATAGCAAAAAAAAAAAATTTTAAAAAACCAAACAGCCCCTAGTTTCTAAAGTTTTTCACATTTTTAGCTTATGCCCCTGGCTCTGCCTTTGTATATATAGACTTCTTTTACATATTTAATTCATGATTAACCACCGTTAAGTAGCCCAAGATGCAGAAACAATAGATAGATATCTTAGTATTATAAAATGCACTTAGCACCTTGTCCTTAGGCGCTGACGCGTGAAAGGGAACGAATGTTCCCTTATTATTTTTTAAACACCTATCCCCTAAACAATTTTTGTTTTGCTTAAATGTTGCCTGTTAAATTTATTTATTTATTTTTGATCCTCTACCTTTTTAGGAGAATGAGGAAATTAGGTCATTATTAATTGGGAATAAAAATAAATAGATTGAAAATATAATAATGTTTAGCAAATAGCCCACTTAAATAAAAACAAAATTTATTTTTGAATACAATGACATAGAGAGAAATGCAAGTAGAAAAGAGAATTAAAAACAAAAAAGAAAAGAAAAAGAAGAAAAATGAGGAGGTAAAATTGAAAATTCATATGTTTAAAAAAACACATGATTTTAAAAATACTACGTACTTAAATATTTTTAAAAGTGTGCTATTTAGTACATTAACAATAGAAACAATGCTATTTGGTGCAATTTCTCTACTTTTTTCTTTTCTTTTTCATCCCTTAAAAAAAATTTTCTCATCTTTTTTGTTTTGTTTTTTCATCCTCATTTTTTCATTTTTCTTTCGTTTTTTTTCTTTGTCCTCTCTTCTTTTTTTACTTGTATTTTTAGTGTTTTATTTTTGTTCTTTCTTTCCTCCTAATACTTTATATATTTTTAGATTTATTTGTTATATTATTTTCTTAATGTGTGTAATCAAAATACTTTTTTAAGGTATTTTTATTGCATATTATGCTATAGGCATAAACTTTCCTAAACATTTTAGTCGTACAACTCTCTAAATATATATTTTTGCGACACCTGTTATTTTTCTAACAGGTATCATTATAATTAAATTAATTATTAATGTGTCAATTAAAATTTTTGTTTCATCTAAAATCAATTTCACATTATTTATTTCTGCCTATTTGCAAATTTTCTAAAATTTTTCCATACTATTTGGCATATTTACCAAAATACCATTGAAACTTCTAATTAATTACAAAAATACAATTTGGCATTGTTTGCTCCAAAAGTCTCTGATGGAGACTTGATCTTACTAGCCCAACCTGGCATTGTTTGCTCTTCTTTTTTTTTTTTTATTCTTCTTCTTCTCCTCCTCCTCCTCCTCCTCTTCCTCCTCCTCCTCCTCCTCTCACAATAACTCTCTCGCTTGTTTCCTCTCTTCTTTCTTCTCTTCAATTTCTCCAAGATTAAGGATCATCAACACAAAAAAAAAGATCAAGGATTTTTACAAACAAAATCAGTAATTTTCTTCAAGCTTGAGGTAAGGTTTTCTAAGCCAAAATTTTGATTTAAATTTGTGTTTTAGCATAAGATTTGTGAGAAATGTGTATTTGATGTTTGTGGGTAATTATACAACATTTTTTAAACCTGATTTACATAGATATTTGTTTAGAATGAGTTTTTAACTAGTTTTGAAAAGTTTTGATTTTTGGTTTAGATTTTCATGTTGAGTATGAAAATTTTAAGAAAGATGATCTATATATATTTGAGTGCGATAGTTCATAGTTTCTATACATTTTCTATCTCCTAGAAGTTGATAAAATGGTTGGATTGAGTTTTAAAGTTTGAAACCATTGAAAATAAAAAACTAGATTTCAAACTCTTCTGTCGACAGGTCAAACTTGCTAATCGGCAGGCCAGACAGCCGAATCCTGACAAGTAGGCCGAACCTTATAGATCGGCAAGCCGATAAAGAGGTCTAAAATGTGTAGTTTGATTCATAGGATGAAAATATCTAATTGGCAAACCAATCAGGCAGTCCAAACTTATCTCTTTTTCATTGTTTTGTGTTATGAAATGTTCCAAGGATTTCATATTAATGATTATGGCATACTAATAAGAATAGATGTTAAACTAACATGATTATAGATTAGAAATCAAGTTAAAGTATGGTTGTTTTATACATCTTAAGATAACGAGGTACTTAGAGCTTACGTAGTGAACTTGGTTTCGTGAGCTAGAAGTTATCAGCAGTACATTCTCCATGAGATAGGGAAGCTATTACTCATATTTTGTGAGGTTTTGTGGAATTAAAATTGACTCTTTATATTACAAAAAATATGTATATATATATGTTGAACTGTTAGTATATGAATATTACTTATGAGACAATAACATGAACTCGTCCTATAATATATAGCAAGGAATAAATTGATTTGATATATATTAAGAAAATTGATAAGCATAGTTAGGAAATACACTTTATACATAATAGTAGTGGTTATGGAAAAACGTTCCTATTTAGGTTTCGTTGAGTTGAGTGGTGAGATATTCCATTAATATGTGGATACCTAGGAACATTGATGAATCACGATGTATATATATATTTATATGTATGAAACTTGATAATAATTAACATAAGGTATCCATGAGAAATAATCATAGTGAATCTCATAAGATGAATAATATTGAGAACTAACTAACCATGTAAGTATTAATGTGGCAATGATAAGTATCTAAAGATGAGTAATGATTTTCTCTTCTGAGCATGTTGTCGTGCATTCTTTCTATATTTTCATCTTTTCAAGACTTACAAAGTGTAAGGTGGCAACGAAATACATAGCTGAGGAAGCAATGTAACTATACGTAGTTCGAATCCCTTCAATTATTATGAATGTTCTTCATAGTAATGTAAACATTGTATGTTACTACGTGTGACTGTATTAAGATGTATTAGGGGTTGAAATGATGATAATAACAGTTTTATATTATTAATTTAAAGGTGCTATATTAAACTTTAGTTTGTTCTTATTTATATGTTTATTTTGGTTTAAGAGTTTTTATTTATATCCTGGGCAATTTTGTTTTAAAGTTTATTTTTATTTTCTGATCTTTATTTAATTTATTAAAAACTACTAACCCCCTACTTAGGGACATTATAGTAGTATCAGAACCTAGATTTGGTTAATCTAGAGAGTGTAGCACCACTTTAAAAATCAGTTTTCGAAATGGTTTTAAAGTTAAATTTGAATGTCATCATCAAATTAAGTCTTTAGGCTGATTTATACAATCCAGGAGGATGTCGTGACAAAGAAAAGCTTTAGAATGGAAACATTAACAGTTATATAGGTACAACAACTATATGAAATGAAATTATGTGTAGATTGTTTAAGAAAGATTGGTGTAGATACAAGGATTTTAAAGCCTTTTATCTCGTAAGAAATGATAAGAAATATAAGGCTTGAGTTATTGATTTCAAAGTTCGTCATAGTTGTGCCAAATTCTTCATAATTGATTCAAACCTATGTAGTGATTATGTGTGGACTCAATGGAGTACTTAAGTGTCGATAACTTTTGTTAGAAGTTCTATTTACTTGAAGAATATGAGATAAGTTAGGAATCCATGACATTGAACCTTAAATGAGATGAATGTTAATCTTTTAGTCTGTTGAGATTTGCAAAATCAAAGAATTTATGAATTTCAAGGCTAAAATATTTCTATTGTGTACATTGTATTTAAGTGGTAACATTGGTCTTTACAAATAAATGTAATGTGAAAATGACTAATAGAAGTTTCTTTAAGTAAATTATAATACTTCAGGCACTGTAATGATTTTGGGCTTTTACAATGAAAGGTTTAACTTTTAGATATTTAAATGTGAATCTCTTAGTTATCTAAGGTTTTGTTATATGAGGAATTAAAAATTGTATAAGTTGGATTGTGAAGAACTTAAGTAGTAATATCAATGGTTTTTGCTCATTGATGTAGTCTATATTGAAAGACAAAAAGTATATTGATTTCAAGTTTAGTCATGTTCAAAACTTTTGATAGTGTTAATGGTGAATATATTGATAGATGTTAAGTATTAAGAATAAGATAGAAGTGTATGCATTGTTCAACAAGACTGTAATTAAAGTAAATTATATGAATCACGAAAGGATTTTGTTGTTATGGAACGATTTGGATACTATTCAGAACGACCCTCGATTATTATCAAATCGAGCTTATTGTTTATTTTAGTTAATTTTATCTTAAGTGGGCTTCAAATTGGGCTTAAGACCTATACAATTTGGGCTTCAAATTTCATGCTAATTGTTTACCTCGTTCTAAATATGTTAAAGCCCGAAATAACCTGATCCAGTCTAGCCTAAAACATTTAGGCCTAGTCCAAATTCTGAATCAATTCGATACAAAAAAAAAACACTATCATGTCACCTACAGTGATTCAATCACTGTTTATATATACTTTTATTGTGCATAAGAGCTCATTCCATCGAGCTTATTCTCTCTCTAACTCGCAAATCCTTTTCCTTTTCTCTAGATCTTTTTCTTTTTCTCTCTAAAAAAAGAAGGATTTCTAGGATTTTATAACTGACTATCTTGATTTTTCTTTTCTATTTACTCTTCATTCATCTTATCATAGACCCAAAATACCAACACCTAAGAAAGTATTTTCCATCACTTTCCCAACAGGTTTTCAAAAAGAAATACAAGACTAAAATCACTCAGTTGTAGATTGTTATGCATATTGGCATCCCTAGTGATGTGATGATGATAATAAATAAGAAAATTCATTTGAGTGACTTCAGTCAAAATGTTAGTTTATCAAGTATGCGTACCATTTTTAGTGCGATGAAGAGAAGAGCTCAAGCCATTGTGGTCACTTGTAAAAAAATGTGGACAACAAAATTATAAGGAAAATGTACTTCACCTGGGTTTGTGTCTATAAATAGAGAGGATAAAATATATTTCTATAGGGAAGGACTTTCGAAGGAGAACTTGGATGATCTCTATGTTTTTCTTCAGAACCATCCTAGTGGGTATGTTCAAGGTGCAATCTTTAAACTCTGGCCTAAATTCCATGCAGAGAAACAACATCTTTAGAATATAGCATTTTAAGATCCTGTTTGCCAAATCATAAGAAAACTAGATAGGGAATAAGTTATCGCCCTATCGAGGTTGTTAAATGTTTGTTTGTTTGAAATCATTTCAATTGGTATTCAATAATCTGTGTCTTTCTTTTCAATAAAAACTGTTTTTCTTTTCAATAAAAACTGTTTTGTACTCAGAATATTTGCTTTTGTATTCAGAATAGTTGTGGTTATTAGATTGGCACAGTAAGTCTTAGTGTCTCTTTTAATTTATGGTTTTCTATAATATATATATATATAATAAAATATATTATTTTATCAGATACAGCACATGCCTTACTATGACAACTTTGAATTTCTTAAATTATCTAGAAGTTTCGAGATTTGTGTCTTAAATTTTTAAAGTTCTATAGTAGTTTGTTGTTTATATCATGTTTCAGGATTTGGTTTACAAATGTCAAAAAGGTTTACAGGCATGTCAGTGTATCTTTTGTCAAGGTATTATCAATTGTTAAAAGTTATACAGTTCGAGACTAAATTTTTCAAAGGTCGACCTGACTCCTCATATATTGTCTGTAACTTTTTCTTACTTCTGCACTTGAACAAATTTTGTGTAGATCCTCGAATTACCTACTTGTCTGCCTCCTTAGTCATTTTGCATTTTCATCATCTATAAAATCTCATTTAGAACTTAGAGTTTGGATGGTGTAGACATAAAGCAACTAGTCATATAAACCAAATATCTCTACCTCCCAATCAACTAGAAAAATAAAGAATGTCTATGTCTTTTGTGATTCTAGTCCTAGAAGAGATAAAAGTCTACATAGAAGCCACAAGACACTTAGGACAAGTCTTAGCATATAAAAAGATTAACCAAATCTATGAGGGTGGTAGTTTAGAAATGATGGAAAATGTGGTGATAACAGCTAAGTCTATTGGTACCGAAGTTGTAGGGATATCCCTCATATTCTAACTGAAAAAAACCTTTATGGGCAAAACAAAGGTAAGGAAAAGGGAGTTATGGACATCCCTGGGTGTCTCAACACCATGATCTCTAATTCTAATGCTTTTATAGCATTACCTAGTGGTCTAGGTATTCTTAAAAAAATATTCATAGTTGCTAGTAGGAATTTATTGGGCATTCGCTCCAAACTCTTAGGACTTTTGAATGTAAATAGTTTTTATGATGGTTTATTGAAATTTTTAGATTACGCTGTAAAACAAAATTTCATCGTAAAGTCAGAGAGACAAATCTTTATTACTACTTTAACAGCTAATGAATTGTTTGATAAGATGCAAATCATACTTCTAGAATTTGATACTGCAACATCCAAGCTTGATTGAGAGAAAGAAGCTAGAAGCGGTCGTTTGATTTGAATTTCTACCTTAATCTTTTGGTTTTACCCATGGCATGTATGTCCGTGTTTCATGTGTCACAAATAACCAGTTTCCCCCCACATTCTGTATTTTTTGTGGCATGCTGTTGTTAAAATGTTAAGATTCATTAATTCTAATGTTGGGATGGCTGGTAATACGGAGTAATTAAGACGCTCGAAACACATCTCATTTCAGGTCCGATCTTTTGTTTATCGATGCTTTTACATTTTTCTAAGCATGCATGATTTGGATAGCTAGTAATACGGAGTGCTTTGTACTCTCAAAACGAATATGCATCATGTTTATAATGTATGGTATTCTTTGTGGAAGTACTAAAGTTAATTGTGAGAATACTTTGTAGAAAAATATAAGCATATTATTTGGGTTGAATGTTTGTGTCATGAGAGTAACTATTTATTGAAGAATCCGTCGAGCATGCTTACAACTATGAGTTTCCTTCTAATCTCTCTGTGTATGATTTTAATATACAATTTAAATAGAAGCGCTTATGTTATATATTTTATGATTATATTTTAATTTATTATTAGTTAGAGTATGAAACTAATCAGCATGTGTACTTCTTTGATCAGATTCTTAAACCATAATACAATGTTGTAAATTTGGAACTTGTTAGAAATACTTTTGTTGAGGAATTTAGTATTTAAAGTAAGATTGATGTTTTAAGTAAATAAATGGTGATATGGTAAATCATATTTGGAGACAAATAACATTGAAGGTATAGAGTCAAAAGCAGAATCATAATGGATTTGTGATTTTTTTCTAGTATCATTAGATTTGAAATTTCGAGGACAAAATTTCTTTAAGGAGGGTAGAGCTGTGACATCCATTATTTTTTTAACTGGTATTATTATACTTAAATTAATTATTAGTATGTCAATTAAAATTTTTGTTTTATTTAAAATCTATTTCACATTATTTATTTCTACCTATTTTTAAATTTTCTAAAATTTTTCTATACCTATTTAGTATATTTATCAAAATACCATTGGAACTTCTAATTAATTACAAAAATACCATTTGGCATTATTTACTCCAAAAGTCTCTGATGGAGACTTGATCTTACCAATCCAACCTCTCTTTGTCTCCTCTTTCTTTTATTTTTCTTCTTCTTCTTCTTCTTCTTTTACGACAACTCTATCTCTTTCTCTTTCTTGTTTTCTCTCTTCTTTCTTCTCTTTGATTTGTCTAAGATCGAGGATCATCAAATCAGCTTTAATGTAATCAAGAGAGAAATCCGAAGTTATTTTCTTAGATCTTCCAAAATCATAAAACAAAAATCAAGGATTTTTGCAAACAAAATCTCTTATTTTCTTCATGCTTAAGGTAAGGTTTTCTAAGCTAAAACTTTGATTTAAATTTATATTTTAGAATAAGATTTGTGAAAAATATGTGTTTGATATTTGTGGACAATTATACAACATTTTTGAAATTTGATTTACATAGATGCTTTTTTAAAATGAGTTTTGAACAGTTTTGATTTTTTTTTTTCGTTTAGATTTGTATGTCGAATATAAAAATTTTAAGAAAGATGATCTATATGTGTTTGAGTATCATATTTCATAGCTTTTATGCATTTTCTATGTTCTAGAAGTTGATAATTAAGTTTTAAGGTTTGAAACCTTCAAAAATAAAAAAATTGGATTTTCAGAAATTCTTATGTCGGTAGGTCAGGCTTGTCAATCGGTAGGTCAGACCCATCGGTAGGTTCGGTAGGCTAAACCTTGTAGACTGGCAGGTTGAACCTTACAAATCGACAAGCTGGTAGAGAGGTCTAAAATGTGTAGTTTGATTAGCAAGCCGGAAGTAATTGACTGGTAGGCCGATTGGGCAGTCTAAACTCGACTATTTTTCATCGTTTTGTATTACAAAATATTTCAAGGATTTCATATTAATGATTATGGCACACTAATAAAAATAGAT
>CAMOHE010048276.1:43053-77015 GCA_946598075.1 Artocarpus hirsutus
ATCTCTTATTTTCTTCATGCTTAAGGTAAGGTTTTCTAAGCTAAAACTTTGATTTAAATTTATATTTTAGAATAAGATTTGTGAAAAATATGTGTTTGATATTTGTGGACAATTATACAACATTTTTGAAATTTGATTTACATAGATGCTTTTTTAAAATGAGTTTTGAACAGTTTTGATTTTTTTTTTTCGTTTAGATTTGTATGTCGAATATAAAAATTTTAAGAAAGATGATCTATATGTGTTTGAGTATCATATTTCATAGCTTTTATGCATTTTCTATGTTCTAGAAGTTGATAATTAAGTTTTAAGGTTTGAAACCTTCAAAAATAAAAAAATTGGATTTTCAGAAATTCTTATGTCGGTAGGTCAGGCTTGTCAATCGGTAGGTCAGACCCATCGGTAGGTTCGGTAGGCTAAACCTTGTAGACTGGCAGGTTGAACCTTACAAATCGACAAGCTGGTAGAGAGGTCTAAAATGTGTAGTTTGATTAGCAAGCCGGAAGTAATTGACTGGTAGGCCGATTGGGCAGTCTAAACTCGACTATTTTTCATCGTTTTGTATTACAAAATATTTCAAGGATTTCATATTAATGATTATGGCACACTAATAAAAATAGATGATACATTAACATGATTATAGATTAGGAATTAAGTTAAAGTATGGTTGTTTTATATGTCTTAGGATAACGACATACTCGGAGCTTATGTGGTGAACTTGGTTTCGTAAGCTGGAAGTTATCAATAGTACATTTGCTGAGAGGTAGGAAATCTATTACTCATTTCTTGTAGGTGTTATAGAATTAAAATTCACTCTTTATATTACAAGATATATATATATATATATAACTGTTACTGTATGAATATCACTCATGAGACAATAACATGAACTTGTCCTGTAATATACAGCGAGGAATAAATTAATTAGACATGTATTGAATAAATTAAAAAGCATGGTTAGAAAATACACTCTATACATAATAGTAGTGGTTATGAGAGGTATGATAAGACATGAAGAGGGCGGTAGTTATATCTTTGAGCACGAATACCCTAAAAGGTAAAAGGGAGAGATGATGGTACTCCTTTGGGTTAAAAGTCCCAAAACACACTGTACAAGAATCGATTTAATGAGGATCCGGAGCTTGATGTCCCCTCACCCAACACTCTTGGAATGATTGAAGAGTGAAAAAGTGTGCCTATTTGGGTTTCGTTGAGTTGAGTGATGAGATACTCTGTTAAAATGTGGATACCTAGGAACATTGATGAATCATAATGTGTATATATATGTATATGTATGAAACTTGATAATGATTAATATAAGGTATCTACGAGAAATGATCATAATGAATCTTATTAGATAAATAAGATTAAGAACTAACTAACCATACAGGTATTAAAGTGACACTGATTAAAAACCTAAAGGTGAGCAATGGTTTTCTCTACTGAGCATGTTGTCCCTCATTCTCCTATATTTTTATCTTTTTAGGACTCACAAAGTATGAGATGGTGACCAAAAACATAGTTAAGGAAACTATGTAACTATACTCAGTTGGAGTCTCTTCGTTTATTAAGAATGTTCTTCATGATAAAGCATCATATGTTATTATCCGTGATTATATTAAGATATATTAAGGGTTGAAATGATGATGATGATAGTTTTATATTATTAATTTAAAGGTGCTAAACTAAACTGTGGTTTGTTGTTGTTTATATTTTTATTTTGATTTGAGAGTTTTCATTTAAGTCCCATGTAAATTTATTTTAAAGTTTCGTTTTTATTTTCTCATCTTTATTTAATTTATTAAAAGCTACTAACCGTCACTTAGGGCGTTAAAATTTTTTTATATGTATCTCATAAATAACTTACTATTTAATTTTTCCTACTAAAAACTTTTCCTTTTTAGAATGTGCTCTACTGGCTTTTTTTTTTTCTACAAAGTAAAACTATTAGGAAAATAAAAACTAAAGTATAACTAAATTTTAAAAGAAATTTCAAAGTTTCTTATATATAAAAAAAATTGCAATCTTTATATCATATATATATATATATATATATAAACAAAAATTATAAACAATGCAAACGCAGAGCTCGCGCTTACCAATGATAGAAAGGAAAAGTCAGTCAGGTCTGCATAATATTGATATGCATCGGCCGTTTGGAAGCCTAAAAGAGACATCTTGCATGGTCAATGTAATATATTCAACTCATTACAAAGGGTCAGTCCAAAGGTAGGATGGTTTGGATGGGTTATAATGTGACGTAGATTGGTACATGTGAAGCATAGAGTCAACCAAAATGATGGCATAGTTGACTCAACTTTGAAAATTATATAATACATGATTGGGAAAAAGAATAATGTTTCTTTTAAGGAACCCTACTAAACTCTAGACGAGATTTATGCCTAAAGCTATATGTGCCATGAGTTGATCATGTCAAAATGATAAGGAGATAACATTTTTTCTTATTTTCTCTTAAAAGGGGAAAGTTTGTTCTGTTTTTACATGGACATACATATGAAAGTAAAAAACCTATTCCGTGCTGCTTCCTTTTAAAACTAATAAAATCTGAGTAAAAAGACAATTTTCAAAAAACCCACACACACTCACACTTATACACACACACACACACACGTTTGTAGAGGAGATTGGACATAAGAGTTTATGCGTTAAATGTTGCCGATCATGTGAAATATGCAAGTACTAATCCAATCAACTTAAAAAAGATAGTTCTATTTCAAAGTTACTTGAGATTTCACTTTTAATAGGTTTTTGGCCGTCGGGTATTGATCGGAGCTTAAATCGAGTTAAGATCATATATGTGCCATGAAATTAGAGCAATGCTAAAAGCTGTCTGAATGGTGTTCAATACCATATATTGAGCAAGCCCTACAATAGAAGATCCACTAGCGGGATTCACACTTTATTAGTCGTGATGTTTAACACTACCGATACTCTTAACATTTTTTATGAAAATTAAGAGAAAAATATGGTTCTAATTAAGTTTGAAAATTAACCATATAAAATATAAACTAGAGAAAGAGAGGAGATACGGCTTTTATCTTTAAATAAATTTATCTAAGGTATACAAACAAACAAAAAAACCAAAAAGGCAGAATTATTAGGGTTAATCTGGTGCATAGATTCAGAATGCTTTGGTTTAAAACTGTAGAACTGTGGGTTCTAAACTGTGTGATTTAAAGGGTGGTTTTAAATTGATGTTTGAAATGTAAAGGTTTAAGATAAGAATAACAGTTTAAAATAAAAACTGATGTTTGAAAAACTTTGGTTTATGAAAAAAAATGAGAATATAAAAATTTATACTATAGAAAATAGTTGAAAACAACCTAAACTTAAGAGGGTACAAAGTTTGAATTTTGAATGTTTAAGGTGGTTGAAAACTGTATTCATGGTTTAAAACTACCTCATTTATTATTCAACTAAATGTCAGTTTAAACTGTTTTTATGGTTTAAAATATCTTTACAGTTTAAAGCCTACACACTAAACAATATATTAATGTAAAATAAATTGAGGGCCATTCCTTATACATAACTAGTTAAAGGACAAAAATTGAGAGTTTACTTTCAATTTTACCAATCAATGCTGTCTGAAGTGCCACAGTGCCTTTAATAATTTCACATGATTCTTTTGATAGTGGTTGGACTGACATATGTTAGAATGATTATTTATTATTTCCATCATATAAAATTTGCCCGAATTTTCTCCATTATTTTCTTCAAGAATGCCTTGTAGGCATTGTCAATATCGGAGTCTACACGCCAGTGTTCAGAATGCAATAATGGAATTCAAAAAGAATTTGAATTGCTTCCCATTTTGGATTTGGAATGGAATCGCATCTGAATTTCTACCGAGAAACTTTCGTCTTCACAATTATTGAGGCGCAGAATTACGTGAAAAAATAGTATGGGCTTGTAAAGTGAGCTTGTTGATATTTCTCACCACCACTACTAAGGTTTTAGAAAAATTTTCGGAATTCTCACTAAACTATATCATTTGTATCAAAATGACCCTTAAGCTTTAAAACGAACTTATTGTATTCTCTGAACTATAACACTTCTTTATATTTACCTGTGAATTTTAAAATATGTTGTTTTTTAGATAAAATAATACTTGTTACCTTCATTAAATGGATAAATTCATCAGTTTATTTAAAACCCTCAAAAAACCAACATGAATTACGGTAGTTTTCACTTTTCCTCAATCTTTTTCTCACTTTTGAACATATACTCTAAAAACAAAATATACAAGAGTTTGGTACCCAATTAGTTTATTTAAAGTGAAAAATGACATTCATATTAATCCTTAAGTATCATATCTAATCTTAAATTAAAAGAAAATTTAGCAATTCCATCTAGAAAGATAATATTTGAAAGGCCTCGGAGTAAATTTGGAGAAATATTATAATTTAAGGGCACGATATTTATGTTTCAAAGTTTAGAGGGCATATTAGCATAAGTGACATAGTCTATAGGAATTCGTGAAAATTACCCTAAAGTTTTCTCATCAACAACCCCCGAAATTGTTTTATTCTGTGCTAATGTATAGTTTAAAGGTCTAGCTATCTCGATTTTTTGTACTTTAAGTAATAAACTTTTGTTAAAAAACTATTATGTTTCAACAAAATTTAGGACAATATTGATACAAAGGGATTTTGAAAGGGATTAAATGGTTTAAAAAATCAGATTTGAGAAAAAACTAAAAAGAAATTATATCAGTCCGTCAAAATTAAGTTTTATATATATTCTGATTTTCTTATTTTGATTTATAATTTTATACCACTTAAAACCTTCACATGCTATCTTTGTACTATTTGTCAATAGTCTTTTCGCTGGGGATTAAAACCATGTATTTTAAAAGCATTACCATTGTTAGACTTCTAAAAGTGAATGTCTCGAGTCACAGTGAGAAGATTGAATTTTTTGGAACAATTAATGAAAACTACCCTTTTTATTAGAATGCGTTCTTCACCAATAAAAGAAATCTAGGGTTGACACATATGGCCTTTTAGGAGACATTTTAGAGTAGTTGAAATTTTAGATAAGTTAATAAATCTCGTATTTCTCAGTAGTCGACCTTTAAGCACCCAACCCAAATGATTTCATTCTTCTTCCATTTATTTTATATTTAGTTATTTTTTTAAGCTAGGTTCATGAATTTAGAATATCCAAGGACTAAATTGGGTACAAAATGGAAGCCTCAAAATCAATGCGTGTGTCATGGCCAGTTTAATTCATAAAACAAAAATACCAGGTCAAACATAGAAAACTAGCCTGCACAATGCCCCCCAGTACCTTTATCAAAAATCGAAATATAAGATTATTGGTGTTTTGCTGATTTGGAAATAGTACAAAATTCCCAAAAAAAAATGTGAAAGAGGAACCCTCTTGCTCGTTTTCTATTTTGAATTGCCATAGACATATTATTCTCCATCATCATCTATATCTGTAATCTGATAATTAATTTATTTGATATAAAAATGAAACCTTGATTAGAGTGAGCTAGGTTTGTTTATTGCACATGAACACACCACGTGGCTTCATTCCCAACAGCCTGTTTTTGAGCATGAAAGAGGATTCTTTCTGCTACTAATACAGCGAAAAAGAATGAGAAGAACTTCCAAATCCTGTAATTATTTGGGAATAGAACATGCTTTGCATTTAAACCAAATCACATATTCCCCCAATCTCAAGTAATTGAGGACCATTTTGCCATTTAATTTAATGGAGCAATAATTCTTCATGTGTTGGTATCACCATAATAAATTATAAAAAAAATATTCATATACTTCATTAAGGAACACTAATGATCTTATAATTTTGTTAGTATAGCAGTAGATATCATTATCTAAAAGCCAAAATTTTCAATCATGAGTATTAAATAGGGCATAAAAATGTTAGAGGCTAATCTGATAGTAGTTTTTAAGAAATAAGGTTGATGTAACATAACCTTTTATAATTTATCTTCCTTCTCGGATACTTTGCAGGGGCAGGTCATATATAACATTGGCTGATAGTAATATGTGATGTTACTAAGAAGCGGATGTTGTGGAATGCCATTGGCTGTCAAGAAATCCTGTACTGACATATTTACTTTTTTGAGGAGTTTGAGTCTTACTCACTTTCACATTCTTTGCATTTATTGTCTGACATATAAAATTTACTATCTAATTTTTTGTTTAAATAATAATTTATCATGTTAGAAGATTTTATGTGTCTGAATGCAAAAATGTAAAAGAAAATGAGAAAGAGAGTGCTGGTAGCATTTCAGTCGTTAGTGGAGTTAAACACCATAAACTAATAGAGGGTGAGTCTCATAGCATGGTATCCAATAAGTAGAGTTCATTTTCTATTAGTTGTGACGCTTTAACACTGGTGTTGCTTTCAAGCTTACACACACACGAGGTCAACCTTCTCCAGCTATCCTAAAATAACTAAAGTTAATGACAAATATATTTGACGAATCTAATATATGATTATTAGCGCAAGTACTTCTGGCATATGGTAACAGCAATCTTGACTCCTGATTAGGTGTTGTTGAGCATGTGATCAATGGTTTCCACACATTCAATGTCTTGATATGCATATATGTTTATGTACTTGGTAACTATTTTTTGCCATTAATCAAGAACATCTAATGGTTTGATATGCACTTGGATATGGTTTTGTGGGCATTGGGCCGGTATAGTCCGCTAACAGGCTGACCTTGGTTGGGCTATGGAGAGCTTTTGGTTTTCTCCCATATGATACGAAATCTGTTTTCATGGAAACTGATACCATCATGAATAGGGCGATTGGGATCTTGTTTTAGTAATTATTTTCATAAATTTCTTCCCGCAAAATACATGATTCATCCATGTGCCCTCTAAATTTTTAAAAAGGTTTATTTTCATACTCTCAATTATAGAAAATTGTTCAAAACACCTTTTCGTTGATACTGACAAAGAATTGACGTTGCACTAATTGTAATTGCTAGACGAGTTAATATGAGATGAAAAGTTTGTGGTATTTGATATTAAGGGTGTTAATAGAATTTGTCAATCTGTTTAATTCACCAAAAAAAATTGAAAGTTTAAGGGCACAGTAACGAGTTTTGAAAGACAGAAGCAAAGTAATGATTTTGAAAGTTTAGTGGAGAATATTTAAAGTTTAAGAGATAAAGCGTTAATTTTTAAATTTCATATGGTAAAAGATGGAGAGACCTTAAAGTTAAAGATCATTGGTGTTGACAACCCTTGCATTTATTTGAATTGCTGGTTTTTAGGCAGACTATCACCACAATATGCAAAGATCGCGTGTTATTTGCACGGTAACAAAAGAATTTCAATTCAATAAGATTAAGCACATTTCAACAACTGAAATTTAATTTCAAGTTACATCAGTTTTGATCGACTCTAGGTCAAGTGGAAGTATCAAGATATATCTTATACCTAGGTCTTTGCTTATTTAAGAAAGTCTCATTACTTTCATTTTTAGCTCTTCAACATGAGAGAAAAGCTAGAGCAATCCTTCAGTGAAGGTTCAAGGAAGAGCCATTCGTAGATTGTAGCTCGAAGTAAGTTGGACACTGAAGACTTAAAGTAGGATGAGGAGTTTGAAGGAGAGTTGAAGAAGGATATTTCGTGGGTTCCTATATTGGTTAAGTTTCTAAGCATTTTTGCAATCTCAAACATTACAACTGTAATTTGGTACTGGTAAATCCTTTTTATATCTGGCATGATTAGCACTTGTGATTTTTTTTTTCCCGCAAAGATTTTTAGCCATGTAAAATAATCACGCCTTTGTGTTTAGAAATTTTCCGTACTTTATTTAACACAATGATTATTTTTTTGTTTATAGTACTAACAAGGTATTGTTAAGGTGTTTTGTTCACATAGTTTGTTAGTTTGTTGAATTTGTTAGGTCTTATAATTTTAAATTTAGTTCAAATTCATGGCTTGAACAACATTACCAATAGCATAAATTCCTTTTTTTAAATTAATTTCATAGTTTCTTCTTGAATTATATACCATTGTTCAATAGGCCTTCTTAATTTTCAAATGGGTTCATGCCCTTTAACAGAAAGTTGATATTACACTAATTGTATTTGCAGGGCAAGTTGATATAAAAGCAATAATTTAGGAGTACATTGATATATAACCAATAGTTCAAGGGATATTTTGAGACGACTTTAGATGGAAGGAGTGTTCCAAATGAATTTAAAGAGCTAAGGGGGTGAAATGAAGGCTTTAAAATTTTAGAATGTATTGGACTAGGATGCATAATTAGGGGTTAGTTACCAAATTCTCTCTCTTTCCTATCAGGATATGTTCAAGATTTGACACTCCACAACTGTGTCTCGAAGTCTTCACTCGATTAATTGAATTGATGAGGGTGAAATTAAGCTCATTTGTTTAATACAATTAGGTCAGGTTCTTTCCTTTCTACTAAATAAGTTTAGTTCTAATTACAGCACTGATATATATCTATATATATATATATATCTCTTGATGGGGCAGTAGCCCGTTACTCACATCAAGGTGGGCCCATTCGTGCCCCCTAACTCGGGAATTCCGTCTGTCTTTGCATATGTCAAACGTCGATGGCCCTAATATGTTAGGAAGAGTCCTGCGGAGGTTACGTATTATGATTTGTTGGAAAGGCGCTAATGGAGATGGCATATTAGCTTCATCCATGTGTGTATTCTCCTCAACTCCTTCCCACTCACCTTCCGACCTTCTTGACTCACCAGAGTGGAACTTGTTAGAGCAAGAGAAGTAGGATTGACTGGGTTGATCTCTCGGACGTCATTTTATCTAGCAAAAAAAATCCATCATTAGTGTATTGTCTGTACTGAATAATATTTTCAAAATAGCTTTGAATATACATTTCTCAATTGTATCACACCATGACAAAAGGTCTACACATGGATCTGCTACAAGTTACATAATCTGGTTAAAAATGTTACACAAAGATACACAAACTAAATGTTTGCTTAACATATCAAAAATCAACACACCACACGATCCAATAAGCCAAATCTTTCTCTCTCTTTTTTCTTATCCTTTAAACCTATTACCATTGCAAGGGCTACACATATTGGGTATAAATAACAATTTCCATAAAAAAAAAAAAGGATACACAACGGATATCGTTCTTTACAATTTGGAAAATAACAAACAAGCAATCTAGTATTTCTAAATCCTTGTTTTTTTCTCTTTTTTTGCATTTAAACGGATTACATTTGATTCAAAAATTTCTGGGTTTATGAAATTGTGCACAACTGTTTGAACTACCACAATTATTCTTAAACTATATCATCCAAATTTATAGGATTAGGGTGACAACGTACATTCTCAACTTCTAGCTTCCCTAAATAATCATTCAATCACTCTATTACCACATTTTTTAAATTAGAAAAACTAAGAAGATTCTATAGGCAATAGATTAAAAATTTACATACAACTGTCCCAAAATCAAACAAAGCTCCACGGTGGGAAGGTTACACAATGGTTCGCTAAGATCCTCAAATATAAAAAAAAACATTATGACTTAGTTACAAAAAAGGCGAATTTATAAACATCGCACAAATACAAATGGAAAAATTAGTTGCAAAACTGTCTTCCTTTGCCTTTGGCAACTCTAGAGACATACAACCCTGCTGTTATCGTTGATTTTTCTTATATTTGAGTCAAGAAACAATCTCTCAAACATAGGCAAAATAAATGCTCGATACTTCCTCTTTTGATGAAATCATAAATTTTAAACTACTCGTCATTCAAGTGGGTTACATTCCGTTGTTCATTTCTTCTACCAGTTTTAATGAAAAAAAGCTATCAAGACATGGCCTATATGTACATAGTATTAAAGTGTTATTTGCAATTGCTTTGATATACAATTTACATGTTCATCAAATGCATGTAAAAGCAACATTTTTTAATGGTGATCTTGATGCAGATATTTATATAGAACAACCCAAGGTTTGTGTTGCCTGAAAATGAGAAGAAGATATGCAAGTTAGTCAAGTCGTTTTATGGTCTAAAGCAAGTACCAAAAACAGTGGCATAAGAAATTTGACTTTGTTATTTTGTCACACCATAAAATACCACAAGCGTATAAAGGGCACATTAGAGCGTCATCTAATGTCCATTTTTAATGATTGTTTTTGCAAAAACAGTCGTTAAAAGCCTTGAAAATTAAAAAAATATTTTCAGCGAAACAATTTATTCTCAAAGAATAATTTTCATTATTATTCACAAATTTACGTCCTTTTATTTAATAAACTTGATTTGTATCTAATAAAGAAAAAATCCATAGTAATTTCAAAGAATAATTTCAAATATTATTTAAAAATTTACATCATCTTCTTTGATAAACTTGATTTGTATTCAATGTAAAAAAATAATGCATAAGGATTTTCGAAGATGTATATAATAAACATAAATATAACACAAATATTTCAAAAACCATAGCCAAGTTTATCCATGAAATATAACAACAATAAAAAATAAATACTTAACCAAACACAAAAGAGAATTCGAAATTAAAAAAAAAACTTAAATTTAAATATATGAAATTTCACAAAATTCTAAATGTACCTAAATTTTGGCACTCAAGGCATAGACAGAGGTGGTGGTGGTGGCAGTGATAATAATGGTCTGACAGTGAATCATAGCATTGAAGATAACGGTTGAGGGAGCGAGAAGCAGCAAAGATGAAAGAGAGAGTGAAAGGATAGAAATAATTTAGAGAAGAGCTAGAGATAAAGGTTGAGGGAGTGAGGAAGAAATAGTTAAGAGATGAGGAAGTGGGAGATAGAGAAAACTTAAAGAGAGCATGGGGGATTTAAGAGAAAAACTTTAAAGCTTCTAAATTTGATAGAGTAGAATGAATTAAAGTGTTACTGGAATGGAACAGAGTGTTCAAAATTTAAGAAGGAGATACAACAAACTAAAATTTTTTGGTAAAAGAATGAGTGAAAAAATGTCCTTTTTTTTTTTTTTTCAAAAATATTGGCATTAGACAATGGTCTTGTGAAAACTGTTATTTAATTTAGCACATTAGATGATAGTTTTCTAAAAACCATCATCTAATGTATGCATACAAATCTTCAAAATATAGAAATTTCTGTCTCATGTTTTGTAATATATATGACGATAATTTTTCATAAAGTGTCGTAAATTAGGCATTATCTAATCTTCTATTTGTGGCAATGAATGCTGATAAATATATTTATTTTAGATTTACAAATTATTTTGGTATGATTATTTGTTTCTATGTTATCTTTGGAATGAACATGCAAGGGGTAAATGATACTAAGAAGTATCTAACTTCATAGTTTAAGATTAAGGATCTTTCTAAGGTAAATACCATCTTAGGTATGAAAGTCAAGAAGCATAGTGAGAGTTGCTTATTGTGTCAATCTCATTATATTGAGAAAGTGCTTCTTAAATTCATTCATTTGAAGTTGAAATAAGCGCATACCTTATTTGATTTTAGTATTAAATAACTAACAAAATTCTAGTAGAGCAATAAACAACTAAAATATACAAGTGCAATTGGTAGCTTAATGTATGCAATGTATTAGACGAGGCCATATATTGCTTATGTTGTATGCAAAATGTCAAAGTTTTTAAGTAATCCAATATAGAATATTATAATGTAATAGAAGGATTTTTAGTTATCTTGAAAGGACTTGAGATTGTTTTATAACAACTATCCTAGAGGGGTACTCAAATACTAGTTAGATAACTAGTGCAAGTGATAAATTCGCATCTAGTTGGATTTTTATAACTACATAAGGAGTTATATCTTGAGCTTTCAAGAAACAAACTTGTATCACTCACTCTATGATAAAGTCTGTGTTTATATTACCTACAGTTATGGGCAAAGAAGTAAAATGGTTGAAAAGTTTGTTATTTGATATTGAATTGTGGCCACAACCAATGCCATTGATTTCTTTGTATTGTAACAGTGAAGGTACTTTGTCTAGAGCTTCTTATAACAAAGTGTATAATGAAAAGTCTAGACATATTAGCTTCATATAGGAGTATGTGAAATAACTAATAGCATATTGTGTTATTAATATTGTGTATGTTAGGACAAACAAAAACCTAGCAGATCCTTTGATGAAAAGCCTATTGAGGGACATAGTCAAAGACACATATAGTGAAATGGGACCAAAATCTTTTCTTTGAAAAAGCCACCAATGATGGTAACCTAGTTATGTAATAGCTATACTACTATTCCATAGTCAAATAAGTAAGAACAAGTCGTTGATAAGTGATGGGTTTGGCAATGAAACTTATTTGTCCCTTTCAAGATATTTAGTACAAATAGCTACATGTTGAGGTTGAGTATATACTCTCAATGAAATTCGAGTCTTAAATAAATGGAGACATGAATTGAAAGTTCACTTGAGTGAACATTAGAAATGATGTTTCTGACAAGACAGTGGTTTATTCCTATTTATTCATGTATCCAAGATAGAGCATAAGGCCTAATAACACTAAATGATTGAAACATAATTTGAAATTGGCATAGCTCATCTGTGATGTATTTTTGGTATTTGTTTAAGAGACAAGGTTCAATGCACAACGCATCTTTGTCTTGTGAATACTTTGAAGTATATTTACTAATTAAAGGTTTAAATCAAAAGATACCCTCTTATATGTATGAGTTTATCATTATTGAAACTATAGAAATATTTCAATCCAGTAGAAGATTGTAAAAGAGACTGTATTTTTCTTTGAGTGTTTGGAATCAACGTTTAGTGTCGTAGTGCTAGACACTTGAAGCCACGGTCCTGGAATCTTGCTCAAAATTTTGATGAGACAAAGATGATGGCACCGTGACATTGTGAAATTTTAGCATTGGTGTCACGGCGTTGGCTCGACAACACTGCCAAAACATATAGCACTGTAGTGCCAGAAAGCTAGTGCCACAACAACCGTTTGTATTTTGTGCTAATATAGAAAACTTGCTCTGGTATATACGGAATGTTAGACGATGGTATTCAATCATCATCTAAAGATTGGACAATAGTTTCTACAGTCATGGAAACCATCATCAAATCCAGAGTTATAAATTCCCATAGAGATTAGATGATGGTTTATAATCATCATCTAAAATGGACCAAAGATGGAGTTTGGCACGATGCACCCTTATTAGACGATGGTCTTGTTGAGAAACTATTGTCTAATTGTAGCTTAGATGACAGTCTTATAGAGAAACCATCGTCTAATGGATACTATTACTGAAAAAATTATTGTTGTTTTGGTCATTTTTCCCACAGGTGGCCTAATATTTAGTGATTCCATTTTGTTGCCTTACAATTCATAGATATTAACCATATATTTACTATATTCCACACTTGATAAAATAAATAATTATGACACATAAAATATTTAAAACAACTATAAATTAAAAGAAAACATTAGCAAATTGAACATGTAATTTCAATAAACTTTCACAGTATTCGTAAGTTAAACCCACAAAGCCTAATTTCATATTAAATGCACCGTTTAGTGAATCTTAATGACAAAAAATGATAATGACAAATACTTCTCAAGTACGCATAAAGTCTTCACCAACTTTTCTTGTATTGGATCTAGCTTCATTGGAGCATATAGAATTGAAGAACAAACAAAACTTTGAAAGTGCATATCTCACCGCCAATTGAAGAATTCTAGCAACTCAAGTGGCAACAATTGTTGGGTCAAAGTGTGACAATCATGTGTCTTCATGTCAATAAGTTTCAAGTCCTTCATTAACACTAAGCTTTTAAAGTTTAAAGAATACTCTTCTGAAACTTTGATTGAAGCAAGCCATTCACAAAACCTTTTTTTCTCTTATCTTGATAAGGTGTAATTTGCCAGAGGCAAATAAGTATGAACATCTCTTTTCTTGGGAGCTAAATCACCTCTTATTTTCATTTCAACGAGAACCAACTATGTATTGAGACTATCTTTAGTTAAACTATCAAGCAACGTGCACACTATTGATTTAAAAACGTTTTTTTTTTCCTCAATGTGCATGACATCTAAACAGTGATGAATGAAAAGAATACTCCAATATGGAAGTTGAAAAAAAAAATTGACTTCTTCTTCCACAATCCTTCTCGCACTGGTGCATTCTTCTTCTTTTTTTTTTTTTTTAACTTCCCAAAAACAACTTTGATATTCTTTATCATCTTAAACACTTGGTCATCTGTCAACGGTCTTGAAGGTTGTCTTTCTTCAGTCTTACCATTAAATGCTTTCTTTTGTCTACGATATGGTTGGTTCCTAGGCAAAAATCATATGTAGCCATCGCAAACTGTCTTCTTACCATACTTTAACCGAAATGGAGATTATTTGTCATGCAAATAGAACAATCTATTGAATTCTTGACTGTGTACCAAGAGAGGTTATTAATAGTCCATATCAATATTGCTTAAAGTATGAAGGTCTCCTCACAGTAAGCATCTTGGACTTTTATACCACTTTCTCATAATCTCCTTAACTCATTGATCAATGGTACTAA
This sequence comes from Artocarpus hirsutus, assembly GCA_946598075.1. Classification (NCBI taxonomy): domain Eukaryota; kingdom Viridiplantae; phylum Streptophyta; class Magnoliopsida; order Rosales; family Moraceae; genus Artocarpus; species Artocarpus hirsutus. Next base: position 57,571 of record CAMOHE010048276.1, read on the forward strand.
GTACACGTCAATGTCCTTCCTTGTTGATTAGGTCCAAAGATCAGCAAAGTTAGCATTGAGAACTTTTGTTTTATGCATAAGTTGGTGGAAGATTGTAGTTGACAAGAATGACTGGCCAAGTACTGCTCTTAGTATTTTGGTTATTATGAGGATTCATTTTATCTACGGATAAAGCAAGACGAAGATTCCTTCATTCTACACTAAAATCTGGATTCTCTGCATCAAATGTCTTCCATTGTGACAAATTGGCCGAATGTCTCAACATGCCATGATCAATCCTCCTATCATGGTGCCAAGTTAAATCTTTTGCATGATCTGTATTGCGAAATAATCGTTTCAAGTACAGTTCTAATGAAATGTACCATAATAACTTAGTTGGTACACCTTTTATTCCCTTTGAAAAACTTTTAGCTTTCTTCCACCAAGACTCATTACACATCGGGCATTCATCTAAGTCTTCACACTCTTTCAGGTATAGCATACAATCATTCAAGCAATCATGTGTCTTCTCATACTGCATTCCTAGAGTACTCAATGTCTTCTATGCTTCTTACAAAGTTATCGACACCATTATTATGAGAAATGCATCATGTAAAAAATCTAAAAGCCCCGTGAACTTAAATTGGACCACCCAGCCGTTGCCTTCAAATTTCATAATCTAATCATTCCAGATAATTTGGTATACTTTGAACACCTATTATACAACGATGTTCTCTACATCTTTTATCATCATCTCAAAAAAATTCGGTCAGTGCACAAAGTCTTCTTTCATATTATTCATCATGTCAATCATGTTACTACTATAATCATCCTCATCAATATGACTAACATGGATATTTCCCCTTACCATGCCATTTCCATACTTGATAAGTCCAATCAATCCTATATCGATATAAATAAAAACCTAACATCATCATATGTTTGCCTTCTAATGTTTCCACACTCAACAAAGACAATGAATCACACTCCTTTTCATATTAGCCTTAGCAATAGCCACAAAATCCTCAACCTCTTTCTCATATTCATCACTCATTCTTCTAGCATTAATCAATTTCTTTTTTATTACTATATAACTAAATCACAATTTACTTAATGTAACATACACAAAACGATCAAATAGATAAATATTAAAAGAAAACTTAAACTAATAAACACAAAACTAACATATTTGTCAAATCAATAACTAATTATACAAATAATTTCTAATTAATTTCAAACAATCCACTTGCAAAACATTAATTCAAAACTAAAAACACTCAAAGCTATGAAATTAATTGAAACCAAACTAGGAAATTAATTGAAATAGCTCAAAACTAAAAACCAAAAATACTTAAACCAAACCCTAAAGATACTGAATAAATTCTAAACAAATTCAACAAATAAGTTACAACCAGTAATTTCAAATTATTTGTAATTACTAAAATCCATTCAAAAAACATTAAAATAAAAACCTAATTATTAACTAAACAACTAATATGGTGAAAAAATGTATTAAACAAATAACAACACATAGATAACAAACTATACCAACTAATAAATACCCAGAGGAAATGATGAGCGGCGATGGGTGGTGAAGAAATGGGAGGGCAATGGGTGACGGGTGGTGAGGAAATGAGAGGCCGATGAAGAGGCAAAAAGGCGCTAGTGTTGACCCCTGATAGCGACGAGGATGATGAGAGAGAGAACAGTGCTGAGAAAGAGAGGAAATTAAAGGCTCATGAGGGCGAGGATGGCGCTTAGAGAGAAGGATTTGATTTTTGAAAAGAGAAGTATAATACATGGTTTGATTTTCAAACAGGCGGGGTTAAGAAAACACTTTTGACGATGGTTTTAACTAAACTTGTCATATGAAGCCGTCTCGAAAAAGCAGAAAAATGTCCGCGTAATCTATGATGACGATTTTCTTTAGATACCGTCATCTAAATTGAGTAATATAGTCCACCTTTTGTTGTAGTATTGTGACTTTGTCTTGTTTTATACTGTTGTATTGATTGGTTTGTATTCTTCATTTGAAATTGACAACCTACTGTCAACAAATATATCTATTGTAATAGATACATTAATTCACAAAATGACACCTTTACGTGCAAGATTGCATAGATTATAATGGTTATGTCCATTCATAAAAAGACATCTATATTTCTTTATTAATTCTCTAAAATTTTCAGATTTCATACCTTGTTCTGAAACTCCATTTTATTACTAGATATAATGTTTATAATTTGTTATATCTGAGGGGTGATTTGTCGCAATAACCCATTAGCAAACTTTATAGTGGGAGCAAATAAAACCTTAAAAAAATATTCCTGTAAGTCTCAAATCCAATCATCGTTTCCCCATTCTCTCAGTTTCATTTTTCATAATCCTTCAACAAGTTCTCCATAGATTTTCAATCTTTTCAAGGGGGGCAAAAAAAATAGAAACATGTAATTTTCACATGTGTAAAACCATACAAAAAGTGATGAATCTGACGAAGAAGATAACATTTCAAGATCAGTTCAAGGGTCTTTCATTAAAATTAAAAAATAAAAAATCGAAGTATCACTTATCAACAAGTTTAAGTGCCAGCAATGCAAACTATTATTACTTTTTACTTTCATTTTGATGAATTAGTGTTTTTTATCAAAGAAATGACCATTTTACTTTAGAAATTACCGAGAGTATCTAGCAGCTATAATCCAAGCTACATGAGGGGGGCATGACGATATAGCATTTCTTAGCTTGTTTATAGCTTAATTGCATGTGCACTGTACTATTTGTAATTATATTAAAGTTAATCATTTTGATTGAAAAAAGCAGGAAAGGAACATAAAATATCGCGTCGGGGTTGGCATTTTTTACATTAATCATGAACCTCAAAATGGAAATAACCTTTGTTTTGCATGAAACAAAGTATCAATCATACCCCTCTTTTCCCCCCGTAAAGTATGGAGGTAAAATTGGACCATAGGTTTAATGGCCACTTTTTTTTTTTCCCCTTTTTAACAGTACTTAGAGAGAAAACGATATATATAAGATTTCTTAAAGCTGAAGTAGGGATTCAACAATTGTACCAAGTGGAGGTTCTTGTTTTTTGTAAAGTGGGGCATTATTTTCGCCCTTGTTTTTTAGGGGAAAAAACATAGGAGAAAATAATTTGGACCATGAACTAAACAATGTAGTTTCAGAAGTCCGATCCAATAACACCAAAAACTGAACAATGCAATTCAAAAGTTCGATCTAAAACACACGCTAGCGTAAGGAAACGTGCCTCTTTTCTTTTAGATGTTTTCCTTTTTTCCTCTCGGAAGGATTTTATTTAAAGTTATTATGTGTGGTTAAGACTATTTTTAATATTAATTTTTTCTCTCATTTTATAAATTTTAAGCATCCATATTTTCTAATAAGACATTTATGAAACTGCCTAATTGTAATTAGAGGAACTAAGTACAATAAAAATAGTCAATAGATGTATAATTTTCTCATTGTCTTTGGCTTCTTCTAATGGCAGGCATGTGCCTCCTCTATTCTTGCTTTTTCGGGTACCTCCTCATCAAGTATCAAACAATTGGTTAACAATTCTATTGATTTATTCTTGTACTACAACAATAGTTTAAAAACCATTGTGGAATTCTATTGATTCTATTGCACAATGGTTCGTAGAAAGTTTACACGACAATTTAAAAACAATTGTAGAATCTAGTGTTGTGATAGTTTTATTGGTTTCCACACGGTTTTTTTACTATCATTGAATGTGAATTTTTTTTGGTAGGGAAGGAATTTTTTAGAAGCTTCCACGATGATTTTTATTGACAACTATCATAGTATGTAGTAACTTTGACGACGGTTTTAGACAAACACCGTCGCGGTAGCTTATTTTTTTTGATGGTTTTTGTTCAAAACCGTAGTGAAAAATTGGTTTTTTAGGCAGATTTTATGATGGTTTATCTAATAAATCGTTGTAGAATATTGGTCAAAAGGAAAAAAAAATCCCAAATTTCTGATGTTACAGAAGATGGCCAGTCTATGTGTTATCTAATGCAAGACCCTAATTGCAAAATCATTTACTTACATTGAACTATAAAATTTTTACAAAATTATATATTTATATTGCAAAATCATATACCTACTCTACTAACTATACCTAAGACGCCTACTTAAAAAATTTACCTACTCAATTCTAACCTCATCCATATCTTCACTTATATAAAATTGCTTTTTTGAAAGCATAGCTATACCATTATTAACAAAAATTATATCTCACATCTAATGTAAAATAAAAACTAGCCTTTGATATTACCTTGTTGTACAGGACACTTCCTGCGAGTATACACCGTTGTCTGTTTGATCACACTATTACATCAACTCCCACTTGAAGCCTTCAATCATTGAGTGTCCTAATGATTTTTCAAAATAAAAAAGAATTAAACACAACGATATATATATATATATATCAAACCATATTTCACAACAAAATTTCACACTTACGTCTTAGTAAGTGCTACAAAATCTTGGCATGGTAGGCATCCAAGGGGATCAAACCAATACACTTGGTCCTTTATAGTGAAACAAGTACCAAAATTGTATAGCATGAAGTATAATTTCCCTCTCGATACTTGACGTACAAAGGCAAAGAGGGATGTGGCGTGCTCTCTAAGATCAACATGTGGTACTTTCGTAACAGGTGAAACAAGTGCTAGAGATACGAAAGCAAATCATTGAGCTAGGCCTTCACGTTCACAATATTGCACTGTGCAAAAAACTACAATAAAAACAACACACGAACTTATTTCAATAACAATACAAGTATATTTATATTTAAAAAAGTAAAAATTAATGATAGATCCATTACCTGAGGTATATCATTATGTAGTTTATCTCGATTTTTTTCAAATTTGATAAAATAAATAATAAATTTTTTTATTTTCCACATAGATAGGCATATCATTGGTAGTAATTGTTGTTGGCATCGAGCACTCAATTTGTAATCTCTCTTGCATAACACCCTGTGCGTACAAAACTATCGACCTAAATAGATTGGGAAGTGAAGAGAAGTCAAATAAAAGCAGGGGCACATTGCAATGGGTTGAAAATCCTAAGGAGTTGTTTCTCAGCATTATTTTAACGGGTATGATTTTATAAAAAAAAAATCATATGACTCTCTTGGTTTTCTTACACCTTTCTTTTTTGGAGTTTCTTTCCCTCAATATCTTTAGAAAAGTGGCTACGTGCTCCACTTATCTTAGTCATTACAACGACTTCAATTAAGCTTTTTAGCCATGCTTTAATTTTCAAGGTTGTAATGTTAGGGTACGTTTTTGTCCCCTGAGAGTCTTTCGTGAACTATATTAATTGGAAGATTCTCTATCCACATTTTTCCAACTACAACAGTACTTACCTACCATAACTTGGATCATCAAGAAGAAGTTTGCAATCTTGATGTTCTTTCGGTTCTCTGCCATGAGACCACACTAGAGTTTGTTTTTTGTGAATGGGTGCAACTAGCTTTGAAGCTGTTGCACTGTTTAATGGTCGCTAGGACATTCTCATCTGACTGTGCAACACCTCGTTGTGCAACGAGTGTGTTCATAAGACCCATATTTCTAGAACTTCTAGTTTCCACAATGGTTTTCATGTTTTTCGCATCTGCCATATTTTTTAGCATCTATTTAATGACGCTTTTCAAAAAACAATCATTAAAAAGGCATCATATAATAAACAGTTTGTTGTAGTTTTGGTGCCTTGAAACTTTTTTTTTTTAATATATATTCTCTAAGGAAAAATAACTATTATTGTTGTATATTTTGCTTAGTCAATTTTTTTTCTAATTTTTTAAAAAGATATGTGCCCAACAATACTATAATATTTTATAAGAAAGATAAGTGAAATCTATTAATTTTAAAGAAAAATTAAAAAAAAAAAGCTATCTATGACCTTCCAAAACATTAGGCAACTATATATGGATAATACGATAGTAAAAATCTAAACAACCGAGGTTAAAAATAAAATAAAATAACATAGAACAAATAAAATAAACAAATTAAAATATTAAAGTGTGTGGTGGGAGAATACATATGCCGTGTGGATAGATCTTGACTATTACTTTTTAAATTAAAAAAGAATGGTGTGTGTTGAGTAAAAAAAAAAAAAAAAGGGGCTGATGTGGATCATTGTATTACTTAGTTAAAGTAAAAATAAATAAATAATACAACCTCATTCTCCTTTTTTATATATGATTATAGATTTTACATTATACATTATAGATTATAGATCGTGTTTGTGTGTGTGTGTGTGTGTGTGTGTGTGTGTATAACTAGATCAAGGCGTAAAATAGAAATCGAAAGACAAGTAACCACACGTCTTGATGTTTTAGACAGTTTTAGAAAGACTCCACAAACGTCAAGTCCAGTATTTTACAATATATGTTTGCCAATCACTTCCTTTCCCATTGTTTCATAGTTAATATGGATCTTTTGGGCAACTAATAGAGTCATGCAACGTTTGGATGCCTTTTTTTTTTTTTTTTCGTTTCCCATCATCTATTAAATATTTTCAAATTTGAATACACCATAATCTCATTTTAAGGTGCTAACAGATTGTGCGATGCAGGGCTGTGGCCTTGGAGTGAAATTGATCCGTCTTTTGATAAGAGAAGTAAAAGTTCACACTTAATTAGATGTTTATATATAAGAGTGGAACTGAAATATAACCTTTTTTTAATATTTAGGAATATCAAAATTACGCAGTAACCATTCAATAATTCTTCACATTTTTATACTTTAGAATCACGTGATATTCTTATCTTGGTTTGAATTTCTGCTATTTGTATAATATTCCATTTTTTGTTAAATTTCAATATATATGTTACACGTGTAACTCCCCCGTGATAGAATTGAATTGTGTCGTTTTTGTTTAATTGGCCCTTGGATTTCTTTTATAGAAGAAAAAACATAAGGGACAAAATGATATCAATAAACTCTTTTATTTCTTGAGAAAAGGGCAGCATTATGGATGAATAACTATCACTACTTCAATGTATCAAAAATATAAACACAAACATATTGGCACTATAATAACTTTTAGCAATATCAACGTTGTTATTTGATGTTAATAAGTAATATCAAGAATACCAACTCTAATTTCAATATTTTGTATTTATTGACAAATGTAAAATGTGACAATCTCTTAAACAACTACCATTAAAAAGATAACAGATAATTAAAAGTGGTATAGAAAGATTGGATTTGAATTGGAATCTCTAATATTATTCGATGCATAATACCACTAGTGTCTTTGGCATTTTTCCATATTCTTGTAAAGTAAATTATTGTGATTATTATCGCATCTGAAAAATCTTTTATTCCCATTGCATTAAACCCTATTACTCATAAAATTTTAAGTCTCAATTCAGTATATAATGTACTTTTTAGACTGAGACTATTATTTTGTTAGCAACTTGTTTTAATCTCATGAAGTTAAATAGGATCGTTCACTATACTTTAGTGCTTTTGGAACATGGGGATGCCATGACAACTTTCACGTAGCAAAGCCATGTATCCTTTAAATATAATAAAAGGTACAACAAGATCTGCGAGAGCTATTGCTCTACAATTCGGTTGAAAGTTTGTACAGGTAATAACGTACAGCTGTTTGGTACACTCGCCAAGGAACTTGACTATCAGAAGTGCATAGCCCCTAAATGGTTGCATCAAAGTGAGTGCTGAGATGGGTGGGGGGATCATCTGGGATTTGCATGAGTTGGCCGCATAATTTCTGCTCAAGTTTATATCGTCCAGTTATATTCTTGAAAGGAACTAGGGATTTTGTCGAGAGGGAATTCGTAAAACTTGTAGAAGGCAAAAATCAGCCAATAGGGGAAAAAGGAGATAAATTATTAGCATTAATGGGGTTAGGTCAAATTCCTTTATAAGCATACACGAACTTATGTACCTTATAAAAAAGAATTTCTTCTTTCAAAAAAGAAAAAAAAAAAAAGAAAAGAAAAGGATAATGTCCGCCCATCATAAAATGGTAGACATGTACAATGTAGTGCTACAGTGTAGTCATTCAAAATCATGTGGTTGCACTCCCAAATGGGGGATTGAGATAGGGAGTACAAGGTCTCAAGTTCAAATCTGAGGGTGTACATGGGTTACTTGTTTAGCAAATGAAAGAAATATGTGGTAGCTATTAGTATGTTTACATATTGTATAGTGACATTGTAACTAATTAATGATGATCACTACATTATTTATATAACTAAAATATGCAGAACGGCTTGAGACAAAAATGTATGATTCTATTTTGGCCGTGAATTCAAACATAGAGGTTTTATTTTTTATTTTTTAAATCGTAACTTCACTTTACTTGATCCAAAGTGGATAAAGACTTAGAGCTCATAGTTAGAGGCTCTTTATAAGAAAGCCGTGAGAAAATTTTAATTGCTGAGCAAGCCACGTCATGTGATACGAATAAAATTTTGAATACTAAATATAGCCAAGACTGAAAATATTTATGATATTGTCGATAATTACACAACAATATATATATTTTGAAGTCTTGACATAGATACAATTCTTCCAAAGTGTTCATAAAATTATCCACAAATATTTGTAATATTGGTGAATATATGTGAGAATCTAAGATATTTTAGAAAATTTCTACAAAATATCCAAAAAAGCCGGGATAATTTTCTCTTTTTTTTTGCACATAAACCAATTTTGCAGGACTTTTTCAATTATTTATCAATAAAATGTGACTAATGTTTTGAACCTGAAAACAATAAAAAAAAAGTATTTATCTAGACTTATTTAGTTTTTAAATAATTTTTACTTTTAAAATGAATGGTTTGTGATTCTTATGCAAAGCCTTATGTCATTTTATCTGTAGATGTAAGTACTATATTTTTACTATATTTATCTACTAGTTCCAATCATTGTTCTTCATGAAGCACTTGAAGACATGATATAACTCAAATAAGTCAAACTGATGATGATTCTATTTCCTCTACTTTTGACTCATGAACTCAGAAACTAACCAAAGTTTTTATGGATATATTATTCCTTTTAGTTCTTAAACTAGGTTAACAATATCAACAATATCCAATTTATGGGTTAACAGTAAGAAGAGATCAAGAAACATACATATAGCGCATCAACAATTACTTTCAATACTATTCAAGGGTAATATCCTAACAAATATATTGTTTAGATCAAGATCAGTACCTGTACAATGTTTTTCAACCAACTAGAAACTTCTTTTGATATTAAAGATACACAAAGTTTACGTGCACTTTATTATATTTAGCAGTAGTTTTTTATACACTCTATTATGTTATTGTACCTTATTTGTAATGAATACGTAAAATAATATTAGAATCATAATTAATATCCTTTTATAGTAAGCAATATAACTTTCATATTAGACCAAAATTGTATTTTTTTTATATTATTAACTTAATTTAAATTAAGTAAAAATATTATTTTAGTATTGTGCAAAATTATAAGAAAAAATACAATTTTTTTAAGATATCTATTTTTTCCCGAATATCCGTCAATATCGACAACATCCACGATATTCTCCGTAATCAAAACTTGGACAGCCTCGGCGATATTAACATTTTTGTCCTTGACAAGGATAAAAATGTCCACGATATTGTCGATATTTCTACAATAATATCTATATTTTGAAGTCTCAACATAAATATAGGGGGAAGAATTTTTCTTCTAAGATGTCTGTAAAATATCCACAATGTCTATAAATATCCGTAATATAGGTGAATATCCATGAAAATCTAGGATATTTTTAGAAATATCTACAAAATATCCAAAAAGGCAAAAAAAAATTTCTTTTTTGCATAAAAATCAATTTTGTAGGACTTTTTTTTAATTATTTTTCAATAAATTGTGACTAATATTTTAAACCTAAAGACAATAAAAAAGTATTTATTTTAACTTTTTTAGTCTTTAAATAATTTTTACTTTTAAAATGAATAGTGCATGACTCTTCTGCAAAACCCTATATCTTATTACATGCAGATGTGTGCACCATATTTTTCCTATTTTTGTCTATTAGTTTCAATTATTGTTCTTCATGGAGCACATAACTTTTGTTACGATTCTGACGACACTAATGATGATGACGATGGTGGGGTGGTGATGATAATGATGATGAAAACTATGAAAGAAGATGAAGTATAACATCCAATCAAATACCCTTAAGTCTATTAACTGGAGAAGAAAAATTTATGCATGGTATACAAGATGAAGATCATGGTTGTAAGATAGCAGGTCAGGGAATTAGGGCAATTATAAAAGAACATATATGAAGACCTGATGCAATTCAAGTGAATCAAATTAATAATGATTCTATTGCCTTAAGTTTTGGCTCTATGAGCTTCAGAATTAATAAGAATTCATATGGTTATAATATTCTTTATAGTTCTCAAACGGTGATGAGTTCAGAAGTACAAAGCCAAGATGATGTTTTTGATATACCTGTGCATCTTCTGTCATAAATTAGTGTTGAGAAGTCCTTACAACTTCATGAAGACTATCATCAAGTTAGATAAATCAACAATATTTAATTTATGGATTAACAATAGGAAAAGATCAAGAAACATACATGTAGCACATTTAGAACTATTCAAGTATAATATATTGGCAGATGTATTGTTTAGATCAAGATCGAAATCTACATAATGCTTTCCAATCGGCTACAAACTTCTTTTGGTATTAAAAAACCTAAAGTTTGTGTTTACTTTATTATATTTGATAGTAGTTTTACGTACTTTAGTATATTGTTTGTAATGAGTATGCAAAATAATATTAGAAACATAACCAATATATATAATGATAGCATCCTTTTATAGTAAGCAATATAACTCTCTTATTATATCAGTATTGTATTAATTATGTTATTAACTTTGTTCAAATAAATAATATTAATTATTTGAGTATTGTGCAAAGTTGTAAGAAAAAATTACAAGTTTTTCTCATAATATCTATTTTTTTAATATTTGCTGACATCGACAACATCCACACATTATCCATGAATTAAAACCTTGACAACCTTGACAACATTGACATTTTCGTCCATAGGTAGCAAAAGCAGCAACTTATGAAGAAGTATGAAGGAAGTTGGCTCATATTCCAAACGCCTTTGAGCCTCAAACTAGGGCAAGAGTTGTCACTAAAACGATTGGAGAGGGGGTTTTTTAAAAGCAACTTTCTCAAAAAATTTAATTCGGTCAATGACCTCTTTTTTTTTTTTTTGTTTTGGGGCATCAAAAAATTAGTTTTTTGAGCATCAAAACAGTTCTAGTTTTTTTTTTGTTTCCACATTGGTTAGATTCATCTCTTCGATACAGTCATTTTTCTCTTTTCTCTGAAAAAAAACTTGAGCAGCTTCGGTGTTCAAAAAAAGTTTTTTTTTTTGTGCAAAAAAAAAAAAAGGTCATTTACTTAATTTGAAACTTTTTTTTAACCTTGTTTTCAAATTTACCCGATTGGAGAGGTGGAAGGACCTTGTTATTTGACCAAACTAATCCAGAAAGTCAAAGGATAAGAATTGGGCATGATTCAAGCAAAATTTGCGATCATTTTGATGTGCGAATTTTCTTGTACAAGGAAATTGATGCTTGGGGGTCCAGATATTTAAGGCCTAGTAGATGGTTGGGCTCATAGGGTTGGCATCAATTTTGTCTCTTATCTTATTGCTCTCTTCGGCAAGCTTTCAACTACAAATCTCAAAAAGACAAATATGTATAATTTTCATAGCATAAACATCGATCTTTCATAACGTTTTCCACATGCGTCGCTAGTAGGATTAACTAATACAGAAGACCATATTGATTAGCAAGAATATTCACCAGTAGTAAAACAAAGCGGAAGCCAAAGGTTTCCACGGAGAAAGTTAAAATAGGAGTATTCATAAAACCCACCAATTTATCTGTTAAAGCGTGAGTCCACGTCATTATCTTTTTTATTTTATTTAGTATAACCCATTTAAATTAAAACGGAATTTATTTTTTTATAGAATGACGTAAATAGAAATACGAAGTAGCAGAAAAAGAAAAAAAAAACAAAAAAAAAAAGAAAGAAGAAAAGGAAGAAGAAGAAAAGAAAGAAGGATGAGGTGAAATTGAAAATTTAAATATTTAAAAGAAATATATGATTCTAAAAATGTTACGTACTTAAATATTTTTAAAAGTGTGCTTTTTACTTGCATTAAGTATTGAAATTGTGTAATTTGGTACAATTTTTCTTTTTTGAGTTTTGTTTCCCCACTTTTCAAACGAACAATTATATGTGGATTGATTTAAAATTCAGCCTTAAAGATTATATATTGTCGTACTTTACCTTTACAACTCAAAATGTCATAAAACTTCTCCCAAACTTATCATGTGTTACAATTTCGATACTTTCATTAACGTTTTAATCACGTGTTGGTCACATGACTCATTGGTTAAATACAATATCAAAAAGTGCTGACGATGTAGGGATTATGAGTGAAGGAGAAGACAACACTTAGGATTGTAATAAAGAAGCATTTGTGATTGTGTAATAAAAAATTCAAATTTTAAGGTTTACTTTGTTTAAATTCATTATATTTCCTTTTGTCAAGCAGTTACTTGACCACCAATGATGAAAACCGTTAAAATGATGATCTTTTGTTGTCAAAAATACCAATGTTGTAACTTTTGATAAATTCGAGAGGCAATTTGGTGTTCTATTAAATTGTTTGGGGGAATGTGAGACAACCTATTATTGACAACAGTCCAACATCTAGATAGAAAAAAGAATAATGTTGAAAAATAGATTCAAAAATTCCCCACAAACCCACCCGCAAAATAATGGGCGGTTCTGGGTTATTATCACCTCAAACACCTGTTGACCCCAAGTCTAGAAGTTGCGTTTTAGTGGAGAGAGAACTCAGAAGTGCCAGAAAGGATATCGGAAGCAAGAAACGGAACGGAAGGAATGGAAATTTGGTCAGGAAAGTGACAATCATTCTCAATCCCCAAAGAGCACAAAATCTTTTGAATAAGTTTGACAACACGGTTAAAACTAAAATTAATACGATTTTATTGTATCATGTAAGAGTTTTATACTATAACAGTTGAAATGACATTTTTTGAACAATGTTGCCATACACTTTTTTTTTCCTCGACGGATTCGACAGTTCAGCTCCACTACAAAATTCCACCTCCACTATACGTTATATTGAACACAATCATAAACGAGTAAGAACACAATGATGGATTACTATTAAGCTTCTATTACAAATAGGTGTATAACAATGAGAAATTTTATCTGATGGTAACTTCAAATGAAATAATTATACAAGACCACTTATGATACAAACTATTACCAAACAAACCAAACCCTTCATCCAAGAATTGAAACTCAAACATAAAGTGGAGTGGACAAAATCGATGCAGGGAAGTTCATAGTGTCACATCTAATAACAAAGTGAACAATGAATGGGGGTCACTATGATCACAATGATGAAGCAGCTCATTTGTAGGTTCCCATACCAACACCAGTTTCTCCACCACCGTACGGCTGGAATCTGTCTCTAGCGCTTGAATAGCAAACATAGTAGAGCTCGGAGACTATTGAGGTGAAGAAGATGAAGGCTGCACCAGCCGCGAAAACTCCTTTTCTCACCGTCTCGCAAGAGGGAGGGTTGTCAATATCAAACATGGTCCTGTACTTGGTATGGTAGGCATTTCTCACTGAACCCGCCAACAAGCACACCTCAGCAATGAAGAAAAATACCCTGAAAGAAAGTCATGTTATATAAGGGGCAAATTAGAGAATGATACAAATCTCTTGTGGCAAAAGTTTCGATAAGCTCCAAACTCTTGTTTCCTGTTCAACCAAAGTACTCGTTACATAACATTATCTAGAATTTCGAAATTATCCAGTTAGCTTTCATCCTCATCTAAATTGACCTAACATGACATGAATACATGATTGAGAAAACAATTTACTATTTTATACCTTGAATTTTCATAACTTAAAATGTATGGCATGCCTTTTGGATGCTATCAATATTGAACATCCAAAATGCATGGTATATGTTTTTTATAAGCTATAAATGCAGGGCATAAAACCCAAAAAAGAATGAGAACTAAGTTTGTCGAATCTAGAAAACTAGAGTAAAAATAAATTCAGAACAATAAATGTTTGATCTTTGGTAATGGTGAGTTATGACATACCAACAGACGATGAAAAGGACAACTGCCCAAGCCCTTGAACCTCCGGGGCTCAATGGTTTTCCGCAGCAGAAACATCGGCTTGCAACCATTATGAGAACCTGGCTTAGCATGAGGAACAAAAATGCACCAACACCGTACCCAGTTGCAATGTCTGAGCCATATTGGCAGTATTCATAGTTCTTTTCATTGTCTGTGACAACCCACCCCTGCCATAGAAAAAGTACTTGGATCATATATTTTTCCAAAGACTGCTTACACAGCAAACATTTTTCTTCCTTGATTATTTAAGCCTTGCTCGGTTATTCCTTGGACTTGTCACGAGTTCTGTTGATACGATTGCTTTAATCTAAGAGCAGTACTCATGAAAAGTTTTATCATCAATATCATGAATGCAGGTCTCAAAATAGTTGAAGATCAAAATTATTATTTTGTCCCATTATTTTGTTTATCGTGAGTTATTTTTTAGTTTTATGACACATTGTTTATGACGTGATCTAACAGTTTAATCTGTGATGTGTATCACTCTCCATATAAGAAAAATGTTAGTGACGCATAAATGAAAATTTAGATAAGTTTTAAGGTACAACCATGAAGAAGTTACCAAGTCCAACCCGTGTTTTCTAGATCTTACCATGCTTATGCCTCACTTGGTAACACTTTCATTTATTTACTGTTTCTTTATGTAGAAATCTTATAACTGAGGTCTGAGAAGATCTCCTCACCATTTTCTCAAACATCAAAATTTTCAAGGATCCGCTTGGATCGCAGGTACATGATGTGGCGATTTGAATCTTTTGCGTTTGAACTATAAATCTGAAAAAGTGTATAGTTTAAATTTCTATCCAAATTCGGATTTGGACATGCAGTTAAATATAAATCTGAACAGAGAATAAATTTTAATATGCATCTAGTTAATTGAAAAAAAAAAAGAAGAAGAAGAAAATTTGATCTGAGAAATATCACATCAAAAGCAAAAATTTCCACTGTAGCAAAAAGGTTCAAATTGTGAGAATTTAAGTGGGGTTAAATCTTTTTTTTTTTCTTTTTTTGGGTAAAAAGGGTGAGTTAAATCTTATTTTTGAGGTTTAGATTGGAACAGTCGTTTAAATTGTCTATTTAAAGTGGGATTTTTTTTCCCCTCTCCCAAACACCCATTTGAATTGGGTGTGTCATTCCAATAGCCCCTAAATTTAAAAATAAAAATTTTACTAAAATAAGCCTTAGTGTCGGCAAAACCAACACCTCTGAAGTCTGAACTTGAAAGCTGAATAACCAATAGAAATGTTATACAAAAGTGTATTATCTCCTATTACGTTCAGTTTACATGACAGAGTTTTCCATTTTCAACCATATTTTGCCATAGATCTGGTCTTATTTAGTCAATATCCAACAACCCTTCTGTTATATGCGAGTTTTCGTCTGCATTCTTTAAACTTCCGACACAATAACAAGTTCAGTTTCATAAACCCAAAGAGGATATTTTCAAGTTTCTTCACATTTTCCCTTCAATTTCTCAGCAAGCAAACAGAAAGCAAAGCTTAGCTCAGAAAAAAGATACTCACTTTGGTTCTTCTCTGCTCAGCTGCAACGGCGAGACCAAAAGCAATGACGTCCAAGATGAAGACTGCAATCAAAAGAAGCTTCGGCGCCATTTCCCACACACACCTTCAGACTCCCTCTCTCAGATCTACTCTCTCTCTCCTCTCTATGCCTTCTCTGACCTACTCGTTACCCCTCTCTATTTGTCTCTCATAAATACGCAAAAGAGAAACTGTGAATGGGAAAATATTGAATATTGAAGGACCAAAGAAATTGAAAACAATTATAGACTTGCCGCTTAAAAATAATAAAATAAAATAAAATAAATTTGGCGTTTCGTTTACCAGTAGATAGGTGCGTTCCACCACTAGACTGAAACGTGGTACCTTTCCAACAATAATGAACTTCCTATCCTACCCTTACCAAATTAATGAGTAATTGGACATTTTGAAGGAGGAATTAAATTAATTGATTAGACATTTAGAACGCTTTTCTATCAAAAAGGAAAAAAAAATTAATTGATTAGACGTTTATGTGATTTTTGGTACACATATTTGAACTGAAAGTTGGGATTGATTTTGTTATTTTAACTTTTTTTTTGGACATAAAATTTGAATATGTTATTTTTTAGTTTGATTCAAACACCTTCTAAAAAATGAGAAATATATTAAAAGGGATCAAACAAAAGTTTACTAGTTTAGATGCCCTTAAATAATTATTATATAAAAATTTTGTTGTTGTATTTTTTACATGAAATTTTAATATGTATTTCCAGTTTGATCCAAACACCTTTTTAAATAAAAAATATGTATTAAAAGGGATCAAACAAAATTTTACAAGCTTAGATGTCCTTAAATAATTATAATATGAAATTGACAGGTTAGCCATTGTTATACATTAAATATTCAACCATGACATAATTATGCCTGCACATAGATTTTCATATAGCCCATGTGAAACACATCCAACTTATAATTGCAGGACAAACCCTTAATTCAATATTTGCCCTTGCAATTAAAATCTCTTTTTAAAACATTGTCATATTTAATTGGAAGAAGTTTGTGGTAGAATGTAGAAATTCACTCCATTAATAGGATAAAGTTTTAACAGTGAAATGTGCTAATTCTATAACAATTTTTTTTGCTGAAATTCCATAAAATTGTTCATTAATTTGTATTTTAAATTTTTTCTCCTTTTTCAAATCTCAAAAATTGCTCAATACAGAATAGGTTGGCACCAGAGTCTTCTGAAGCAATCTCCACATGGTTTTTGACTTTCCTTAACTTGCACTTCAACAAGGTAAGAAAGCAAAAACGTAGATGGAATACTTCTTTCGAAAAGAAGATGATTTGGAAAATTTTATTATGCGTTGCTTGGTTTGGGAATTTTTCTTTTTCTGATTGGGGGTAATTTGGGAAATTGAATTTTATATATGAAAGTTATTGGGCTACAGTCACGGTCCACACCAGAAAGGAAACTGAGCTCAACCGTTGATGATGACTTTCACGCACAAAGAAGCCGCTGATGATGATTTGAGATGCGAACCATTGTCGGTGGGCACAAGTGTGTGATCCGCAAATGTTGTGAAACTAGAGAGAGAGAGAGAGAGAGCAGAATCGATGCTTCTTCAGCGTAAAGCTTACAACTTAGGGGTGTTTGGGAGAGTGGTTTCTACCACAATCTCAGTTATAAATAGTAAAAAATTTTTATATGTTACAGTAACAAAAAAACAAATTTATTACAATAAAAAGTTCTCACATGCTACAGTAAAAATGGTTTCCACCACTGGTTCCCACCACTCTCCCAAACATCCTATTTATTTTTTCTCTCTAAAAAGTATTTGAGAATCTTACCCGGGAAAAATACACTAATAAGAAATAGGATTAGAAAGGTAATTTGTAGAAAAATATGATTATAACAAAATTTAATTAAAAAAATTAAAGCTTTATTAAGAAATATATCCATCGAGGAAAGACAGTAACAAATGGGGTCTCAACCAATTAAATTTTTATGAGTTAATATTACCTTATATTCATGTACATGCGTATATATTTATACTTCTGTTTCAATGTAACTTTCTAAAAATTTAGGCAAAATTTATGGTAAGACATATTTTTTTCTACCAGGATTTACTTTTAAATGATTTAATTTATGACTTAAAATAATTCTACATCGTTTATATTGTAAATTTTTAACGTAAATTTTTACATATCAAATAAAAATTAATCCAATATTTAAAATAATAGTATCCATCGATTAGAAAAAAGTTCATTTCCTATCATAAAAGTTTCTAAAAATTTAAGAATCGAAAATTTAAACCGTTAAAAATTAGTATTATCAATTAGAATACTTTCTTAATTTCACAACATACTCCATTACGAAGTATATAAATCAAATTCTTCCACTTTAACAAATAATTAAATTATCTTATTATCAATTAAATAAAAAGTTGAAACAAAAGTTTTATTTGACAAAGTCATTAAAATTTATTAGTTTCAACTAAAATTTTTACATGTTTTAATGTAAAATAAAAATATATTAAAATATAAAATTTTTATATATTAAAATATTTTTTCCAATTATATATATGGTTCAATGTATGTTCTTAAACATACTCAAAATTTGTTATGTTAATTAATGTTATTTTTTATTTATAAGAAGAGAGAAGAAATCTAACAGCTGGATCCAAAAGGGTGATTTGGAAGCGTGTAATAAACAGAAGGGGTGGATTGAATAAGGACAAGCAACCTTTACTTTTGCTGGCTGTCTTTTCAGTTTGGCTTTTGGGGTGGCAACGCATTGCATGCAGTACAGACTGTCGTTGATCTGGTAGGGCCGCAGCACTAATCCCACAAAACTCAATTCCAGCCGTTCATTCTATGCCTCATTCAGTCGTAACGTTTTACAACTACATTTTGACTTTTTCAAAGGATAGTTTGCCTATTCCTATGGGGAATGATAATGTTGGGATCTTAACTTGATGAGTCTTTATTTTTTTAAACTAATTTACACGGATTCAGTTGTCGTAATTTCTGGTAGATCCAATTTTCAATATTAATTGAAAGTGAATTTTAAACACCTATCAATAAAAAAATAACAAAAACATCATATAAATCGGTATTAAAAAGAGAGAGTTAAATTGGCATTAAAAACTAAGAACTAAGAATTGTGTTCCTAGCTTTATTTTAAACGGCTTCTCGAGCTCTCATTTTTACATCTCAAATAAGGCCCACCCTTAGTAGCATGCAGACTTGAGGGCTCCGCGATATCCCCTAACTTTTTTTTTTTGTTTCAACGGTTGACATTAGAAATAATTCCAAGGACCATGAATACAATTTCTCCAATGATTGTGTCAATTCTCGTACCTTAGTCAATTTCAATACTTTATTTCTCATCATAAAGGTTTAGAAAATTTTATGAGGGGAGGGGAAAAAAATTTACAAGTATTACATATTTTTCATATCATGGCATTTTTTTTAGTTATTATTATATAAAATTCCTTAAAAAGAATATTAGCAAAACTATTTAATTTGTAGCATTTTCCATGAAATGTGAAATCTTTTCATCAATGTTAAATTTAGATATATGGCATAAAAAACTACCTAATACCATGCCATACTTATTGCTAATTTTGACATGTATTATACTTTGTTTGGCACATAGTATAACATATGCAAAATCTAGAATTGGATTGTTAGTTATT